>JARYGA010013298.1:0-47087 GCA_030545235.1 Helianthus tuberosus | reverse complement strand
GGACTTCTTGGGCGACTTGTTAAGCATTCTTGGAGCAATTTTGGAGTTCTCGAAGCATAGGAATCATTGGTACGAGTTCGGGGAAGAAGACTTGAAAATCTAATCGGGTTTTCTAGTTCTTTATTCTTAACTTTTCTTACGAAACTTGTTATGATGAATTTGTGTTTAGACATCTTTGATTTGTTTTCACGTTTTAACATGCTTGGCTAAACTTTTAAGCCACCTAGACTTGATGAATGGATTAATATGAAGATTTTACGGTTTTTGTTAATTGCATGATTATTATGGGTTGATTGTGTTTTGTAAGAAGTTTGGTTTAATGATTTGATGTATATGCATGCTTTGAGTTGGTTTATTGTTATTATTTGCTTCATATGATTTTTAGTGACGGTCTATATCACGACATAGAGTCATGTTAGGGTATAGGATTTCGGTGAGTGTCTGTATCACGTAAGAAAACCTTAACTCTTTAGGGAGAATTCGCCAATAACCCCTAGAAGTAATTGGTTATAATTTACTAGGTCTTAGTGTTCTACTAGTCCTAATACCTGGAAAGTGAGGGGCTATTGGTAGGTCTTACCCGTCGAATTGCTTTAGATAGTCCTTGGAAAAGGTCGTGTCTTAATTTACCTGTCGGTTTTATTAGTCTATCAAGTCAAGTTAATTAATTCAAACTACCCTAGATCTATGATTGGAAAAGAGTAGGTCAACATTAGGGTACTTACACAATAATTAGACAACTGGAAAGGCGTCTAATAACCAGTAGAATTAACAGTCTAAGTAGTTCCACAGGTTTCTCCTTGAGAAGGGTCGAGGGACATAGTTGGTTCTTAATAGGTTTAGTACTTAAAGATCCCGGTTCCATAATTCGTGCATTTAACTTAATCGGTAAGTCTTTAAAAACAATCCAGGATTCTTGTCTAGGTGGCCTCGCTCTCCATATAAGAAAAGCCCTTTAGTCTCCATTCGTATTTAGTCTAGCTTTAGTTAATTTAGTAGTTTAATATAGATTTCCTTAGTTTTTTCGTAACCCCCCCTAAAACAAATAAACAAGTTAAGTCGTGTCTGTCAGCATCTGTTAGAGTCTAGTTTACGTGATACATAGAGTTTCGTGGTTCGATATCCGGACTTCCTAGGTTTATACTACATTGATCGGTACACTTGCCGATTGTGTGGTTTTTGGTCGAGTTTAGAATTAAAGCTTTGTAGTGTCTAGTTTAGAGAGTCTAATATAGTTAATTTTTATAGTCTCTTTAGCACACATCATCCGTCATCATCGAGAATTATGACATCCATTTCCCGATGATTCGGAATTGATGTAGCTCCCCCTGAAACAGTTACTGGTTTTGGTTTCCAAATCTGTTTTTGTTTTTCATTTTTAACTTCTAACTTAACAGACTGTGTTTGGATAGCCTCTGGTTTTAAAACCTTTTCAATTTTATTTTCTTTGTTTCTTTTTCTGTTTCATTTCCCGTTGTTTAACAAGATGAGGGTCCTGTTTTGGTGAAACAGATCTTTTATGGTAACTGTTACCACGAGGGGCATCAACTTTTGCCTTTCCTTTTGTGAGATATGGACAGTTTCTGACAATGTGTCCATTCTCACCGCATTCAAAGCATGATCTCCGCTCAACAAACCTCGGAGTATCATAACTGTAAGAGCTTGATGATGAACTTCGTGATCTTGAGGTACTTGGTCCTACATCACAACCGTTTGTGTGTTGTGTGTAGTTGTTTTGACTATTTCTTTTCAAAATTTTACTTTGTTTAACAAAGTCCGTGTTGGATTTGTTTTTGAAGGTTTCAATTTTATGAGTCCCTCTTGATTTCACAAAGTTCACCTTCTGAACCTTTTTCTTGTAACAAGCTCCCTCTGTTTCCACCCTCGGTTGTGAAACCTTAGGCTTTTCAGCTCGTTGTTCCTTTGGTTTACCTTTAAAAGCGATAGGTTGTTGCTTTGTCGGTAATCTTTAATTTCCAAATTGTCTTCTAACTTCAGCTTTTGGAATAGGATCATACTGAGTTATAGAAACTCTCGGGATCACTTTTCCCAAAAACTTACTTGTAGAATCCTCGAAAACTTTATCAATCAAAGATTGATTGACATTTTTGATTGGGAAATCTTTATCTGAATATATTTTACTATCACTGACTAAAGTGTACAACACGTTATCACTTTTAACAGTAGACACTGTCTTAGTGATATGATCTATCTCTTTTCTAACAGTAGAGTGCACAACAGGAGTAGGAGGATCACAAAGAATATGATTCTCAATAGGAATGTCTACTCCTTTTCTATCATCAAGAGATGTATCCTCATTACTGACATCTGATTCATCATCTGACGAATCATAGTCCTCAACAGTTGGAGGACTTTGTTCCGTAACAGATGGCTTTTCTTTCCTATCAGATGAGCCCTCCGAGTAATTGTCCAATTTGAACCCTAATCCTGTAGTGACTTCCTCATAATCAAGAGGTACACTTGGTTCAAAACGAGGCATTTCCTCCTCATCGGGCATTCTGGTATAGTTGTGGCTCAAAGGAGGCGGACACGACTTATACCCAACGCCTTTCACACTCCCTTTCAGCTTTTGAGCTTTTGAGCATCTATAATGTGATCAAGCACATATCGGGAGTTAGAATAACTCTCCAATTTGAGCTTGATCGCATCATGCTCGCACTTTGCCATGGCTAGCTCTTTCTTTGTTTCCTCAATGATATTAATGTAGTTATTAATACCAGTTTGTTTGTTGAAAACAATTTTTGTTAAGTCAGAACATTTTTCTTTAAAGTTTCAATTACTGATTTGAAATCTTTTTCATTACGAGCTAAGGCCATGTTTGCCTCTTTGCATTTCGACAGTTCAATAACTAAACTCTGACTGTGACTATGAATCATTTCAGATCCATGTTTCAATTCAGCACAACTATCACACCTATCAGATTTTGGTTTATCAACATATACCTGACAGGATTCATCCTCAGATATTGATCCATCTGCCTCAGAATCAACAACCTCCCTTGATGGATATTCGGTTCTATCCTCGCTTGAACTTGTAACATTTTCATCTGAACTACCGCTGTATCCTGAACTGTCATCATTTCCCGAAGACTCACCATCGCTGACATTCTTGATAATTTCGGCATAAAACACAGTTCTTGTTTGATCACCGTTTCCCAACTGTATGGCCGGACCACAATCGACAGTAAATATGCACTTGGATCAAATTAAGGTTGAGATGTGGAAACTTGAGGTTGAGGGAACCAGGCACTCAGATCGAATTGGGGTTGAGATGTGGAGACTTGAGGTTGAGGTTGAGGGAACCAGGCACTCGGATCGAATTGGGGTCGAGATGTGGAAACTTGAGGTTGAGGTTGAGGGAACCAGGCACTCGGATCGAATTGGGGTTGTGAATGGACTTGAGGTTGTGCAGCATGTTGTGGTCGTGGAAGATAGGCATTTGGATCGAAAAGCTAACCATACGATGTTTGAACACTTGTTGAAGCTGACTGGGGAAAAGGGACTTGTATTGGACATAAAATCCGTTTGCAGTTTTGGTTGCTGACTAGAACTGGCTGCAGGATTAATCCCTCCAAAGTACATTTCCAGATTTTGAGGAACTGTAATGCGTTTAGCCTTCCAGATTTCTTCTTCATTCTTGTTTTCGAACTTCTAAACGAATTAATAGATACTAACAGTATCTAAAACACCCGTATGTTTTAACAATTCAATGAATGGACTCCACTTTGGGGGTAGAGCATCAGCAAACCTTGCAACCATTTCCTGTTGATTTGCAACAACATGATAAGAAAACATTTCACTAAGTAAACGATAAAAACGAGTTGTCATATCATTTAATGTTTCATTTTCCATGAATAGAAATGCTTCAAATTTCTTTTTCAACAAATCTTGGCGTGTCTTCCTTGTAGCCTCATTTCCTTCTCCTCTTGTTACCAAGATGTCCCATAAGGCTTTCGTGTTAGTACAATAAGCGAATTGATGATAAATGTCTTTGTGGAGTGCTTGTGTAAGGATAGCAAACTCCTTCATTTCCAGATCATATTCCTTTTTGTCGCTTTCCAACGTATTTGCCAAGGTCGTTGGATTTGTTCCTGCTTCTTCAAGAGCTGTGTTATATGGCGTAGTGAAACGCGTCCATAGCTCGGTGTTTTTGTAGGTCCCGAAATCTAAGGATCGATAACGAACCGAATCACTTGTTTATAACAAACACGGTTACGTGTGCGGAATCCACGTAACTATGCCAAATCAAACATACAAAGTAATAACAACAAAGGATTAATCAATGAAACACACTAGATTGATTAAACGGGATGAGAACCGATTACAAACTGATACAAACACAGTTTAGACAGAATTTCGACAGAGTTTCTTTACTGGTATTATCTCATCTGCCTTCAAAGTGAAAGCAGACTTGGTTTATATAGTCCTTGGGCCCAACAGTCGACGAAACACAAGGTGTCTCGGCGAAACAGGATATGGGCCAGATATTGGGCTTGAAGCAGCCCATTACACGACGAATCAAGTGTGATTCGTCATGACTGTCGGCGAAACAGACTTAATGAATGTTGTTCTGTTTCGTCATGATATGTTCGACGAAACAGACCTGTTTCGTCGAGGACTACATCAGCTGTTCTGTTTGCTGTAAACAGACAGCAAACAGATAGAACATATAAACACATAATAACCATTATACCCTTGTCATGCAACATGCATTGTTCATTAAACATTACATATCAAAAGGAGACAAACAAGTCAGACACAAGTGGATATGAGGATATCCGACTTGGTCGACATCAAATACATACTCGATAAAAGTTAAAGACCGTACAAAATACATCACTAAGTACAAGACTAGTTACAGACACTAAAAATGCATCAACAAACTCCCCCTTGTCTGTTACTCGTCTTCGGTCTTCTAATCTTCTATCTCAGTGTTGTTCGGACCACGAACTGCCCGAATGTATGCCCCGGTAGTAGCAAAAACACGCTACGCGATGAAACTTTAAAGCTTGACGTGCGTCCTGATCTTCATAGAAAATATCATGACGATATAATCTGCCGATGTCAGCCTCGGACATGTTGACGATCCACATCGGATCCAACATCCGGTAATTTGCACGATTATCTCTAAATACAATCACGGCTTCATGCGTATCCGAGTCGTAGCACCATAATGCCATGTCTTCAAGAAAATCCTGCTGCATAGGCATCAATGGGATTTTATCTACGACCCTCGGAGGCTGGTACACAAGCTTGTATCTGCAAGTGTTGGTTTCAGGATCAAGAGTAAACTTGATCGGTTGATAGACGGGGAATTGTGGCTTGTATGATTCATCCTTCCAGCCCGACTTCTTGTTTACTTTAATCAGTCGCTCAAATAAAGTAGCGCCATCGTAGTTTGAACGATTAATTATCTCAAGCCTCGTCAACGCAGCAACATCATAAAAGGGCAAAGAAAGAATGCTCAGCAGTGAGTTGAAATACAGGATTCCGTATTCACGTTTGATGGCAACACAGTGAATATCCTTAACAAACATCCAGCATAGAATTCTTCCACTTGGCTTTGCCTTTTCAAATTGCAAGTAGTCGACTTGAGCTTTTTCAGGCACAGGCTTGGAGACTTTAGATAGAAACTGTTTTCGCCATTCAGAGAATGCATCTGTGTCTTTTTCAGACGAATTACGATTCTTTAAGTGCTCGTCTATGTCATCAATATTCTCCTTCATCCAATCTTCATCAAACGAAGCGAATTCAGTACCATTTTTTCGAACATACGTTGATTTTGTTGCTTCGCCTTCAAACACGATCTCATCAATATCTTCCACATTAGTTGTATTAGTCTCAGTCGACATTTTATCTATCTCAGCATCATCAATTTCTCTCATAGAATGTAGAACAATCAATTGCTCCTGAGAAAGATCTTCTATTAACTCTCCTTCTTCAAGCAACTCTCCCGTAAATGGATGAATAGCCTGTAAAGCAATATCAGCACTGCTTACGACAGAAGAAGTACCTGCGATCTGTTGAACTTTTCCAGTAGAAGTTCCCTGAGATGATTCGACCACTGGAGGTTGAACTTCAACAATTTCTAAAGATGTAGCGGCTGGCTGCTTCTGTGATGTACCAGAAGTGTCAGGATTCCCTTGGTCTTCCGTATCATCATCCTTTTTCTTCAGTACTTCTTGTTGTTTACAATGACAATCCCACAGAGCAGCAAGTCGTGTTTGAAGTATAGAGTTATTCTTCTCTCTCTCTTCATCAGCAGCCTTCAAACGAGCATTCTTGGCTTTAAGCAAAACAATCTCAGCTTGTTGTCTCTCTTTCACCGTTTGCTGTTGACCAATGGTGGACTTCAAGTTGTTAATTTCCACCGATTGTTTAAGCTGATCATTCTTCGTGAGATTAATGAAATGAGATTGCCTTTGAATCCTATCAGCAGCTGCTTCCAGATGAGTGAATAGGTATCTGTTCTTTTCGTCTTAAGAATATCCGGAAAATACCCTATTACGTTCAGAACTGATCTGCGAAGTGGTTGCTCTGATTGCAGAAGCCATAGTTCTTTCAGGAACTGCCTGAGGGGTAACAAATGGAGTTTCAGCAGCTGATGTAACTACTGGAGTTTCTGTAGCTGATGTAACTACAGGAGCTTCTTGTACAGGCTCCTGAGGTACAGATGAAAGCTCTTGAGGCACAGGTTTTCTAGTATAAGTACTCAAATATCTTCTTGATTTCTTCTTTTGAGTTTCAGCAGCTTTCTCAGCTCTCCTTTTTGTTCTTCTTTCACCTTCAGGATCCTCTGGAACGTATGCTGGATCATCTTCAGTTCTAATCTTTTTATATCTTTTCACTCCACGTATATCGATATACACTTCATATCCAGGCTCGACTATATGATCACTAGAGCTAGAATCAGATTCATCATCGCCACTTGCTGAAGAACTACTAGCCAATGTACCACCAACTGCACCCTTGCTCGATGCACCAACAACACCAGTATCACCACCATCATCGCCTTCACCACTACTGTCATCACTATCACACCCAGACTCATCTGAATCAACCGGGTCAGGACCAAATTTCTCTATCCTTTTTCTTTCCAACTCAGGCTCTTCGTTGTCAGATTGGCTGTCATCATGACGCCATTTATCATTTGCTGGAGCAACATAATCAGGATTCTCAAGTGCGCCAAAAAGCTTCCTTGGAGGAACGCTTTCTTTGTATCTTTTGGCGGCAAGATTCTTAATTAACCTTAAAGAGTTGAAATTCATCACCTCTATCTTCAGAAGATCATTGCCAACTTTAGGAAGGTCAGGATGTTGAACATTCATAATCATTTGAAGAAAACGCGGATACATCCAAAACTTGTTCCTGGTTGTTCTACTTCCTGTCCTTGTCATATTTTCTTTCATGTTGCTGAAAATATACTTTGAGATGCTAAACGGTTTGTTTAACACCAAAGTAACCATGAAACCAACGAGATCATCTCCAGCCATATCATATCCAGACCGTCTATTGCTGAGACACTGAATAAGAATATGCAATAAAAACTTGTAGCGTAATGGAAGATCACCTTTGTTGATTTGTTTGACGAAAATGTCTCCAGTACACTTCATCCGTAGCAAACAGCCTCGTGAACACATGATTGGGATTGAATATGGAGCATCTTGTTGATCTTGTAATTGTAAAACTTCGTTCAATATATCCGGAGAGACAACAACATCCAGATTATTCACTCGACCCCTTATAACATCTTTTCCATTCACTTGTACGACGCTTGCAGAATCCCAGAAAGCCTTGATAAGTGATTTGTAAACGGGCGTCGAGAATGTAACAGCATAATTAATACGTGACTCCCTGATCCACTTCGTGATATCTTTCAATTCCGTGAGCTTATCATCAGGATCCAGATATGCAACTTGATTATGACGCTTCTCTGACATAATCTCCTCTTCAGTTTTGTTTTCCTTCTTTATCGCCTTCTTGCGTTTTCATTCTTTCGGTGCCTTTGGTGCCATCTGTACATGAAAATGTCCATAATAAGCAACAATTACATTACTTATGCATTTAGACGTGTATGGATACAAGTTCATGTATCCACTTAATAGATAACCTATCAAACCATGTCTACTGTGAACAAACAGCAAAAACAGAAACCTGCTAAGGCATGGACGACGAAACAGAAACACTTCGACGAAACAGAAGATGTGCGACGAAACAGATCTGATTCGTCGTTGGTTTGATTCGCCATGTCTGTTTCGCCGTTTCTGATTCGTCGTCTGTTTCGCCGTTTCTGATTCGTCGTATGTTTGATTCGCCGGAATTAGGGTTTAATCGATTCGTCGATTTGGGGGTTTTTCTGTTTCGCCGTTTTGGGTTTAAACAAAGATCAGTTTTCAAACACAAACACATTCAACATCATTATTTATACCCAAACCAACTTATGAAAACCCATATATGATTTCCGATCCAAAAACCAACTTGAAACATTTGAAAACATCAACAATCAAAAACCCCTGTTTTGTTCTATGAAACCCAAACCAAAAACAAACATCAATCAATGTAAAATAACCTAAATCTAACAGTTCTTGATAAAAATCATAACAAGCACAAGTTCAGATCATTAAAACAATAAGTATGATAGGTTTCCGAGGGTTTCAAAAAAAAAACAAACGGTTCAAAATGTTCGGAATGTGAACCGGAACATTTTACTACCTTTGATTTTTGTACGGTTTTTGATAAAAATAAGGGTTGGTGAACTTGGATGATAAAAGATGATGATGGGTATTGTGTGAGAAGAAGAAGGAGAAACTGTTGTTATCTTGAAAAAGTGAACAACAGGGACCCATTTATACACCGCCTCATTTCGACGAATCAGATACTTCGACGAAACAGGATTGGGCTCGACGAAACAGAACGAAGTTGGGCTTACACTTGGGCCTGAAATTAGCCCATGACGAAACAGATTTGGGCTCATGCGATTCGTCGTAACTTCGACGAAACTGATCTGTTTCGTCGTCTCAGTTTTGATTCGCCGTACACATTCTATTTCGTCGACATTAATTTTTCAAAACACAGAGGCATGAAAGATTTTTGCAGACTGAACAAATTATGATTTAAAATGAACACTTTCCCATTTTGTTTTAGTTTCCAAATGCAAGAACATGTTATGAAGTAGGTTTTAGGCTTTCGGTAGAAAACACCAAGCAACAACTTTGGCTTAATCAAAAACGAACTTTACAAATAACACTAAAAACGAATTTAAAGCGTGGTAAACTAAATGAAAATGCAATAAACTGAAAAAAAACAGTAAGCAACTGTACAAATGCAAACTTTTTGCGAATCTCAAGGATAAGGAATCATACCAGCTTACGGTCTTAGTCAACATGATTTTGATTTCTGTTTAAAGCTCTGGATAAGTATACTACCTCGATTATCGGTATTGTGCTCCACATAAGCTCAAACTGATCAGACGTAATCATAATTTAAGAGATACGATTAACGGTAAGGATTATACTTACTTGTCGATGTGAATCCACTCACGACACATTCCCGTATCAAGGTATGCACGAGAATTCATCTTACCGGTGAGTATACCGATTATCATCTGTTTGACCGTATAAAAATGTGAGAAACTCACTTATTTTGATTGAAAAACAAGCCCTATGTGATAGAATCACTTATTGATGAGGAACTTGATTTTCAGATGCATAAGGGCACAAGAGCAAGTCCGTGAATAGGTCAGTACTTTCGTACAGCAGAGAGACGAACTTGACTCCCGCAAAGAATCTGTGATATATTATCACTTATTTTGTTTGGACATGTGATTGTTGATCACTTATTGAGGACGAATGCAATATGTACACGTATGTATAGTATCATGGAAGATCGTAGACTTCGTCTCCGTTATTTTAACGGTTTGGGATACAACTATGATACCCAGATGATAAGCAGCATAAAGACCGAATATTTCAGATCTCGGCAATCTCTCAAACGAGATTTCGGTACTAAGACCATATGCCAATGAATGGTTCCCACCTGTCTTGAAGTCTGTTAGGTTTATATCATCCTGCACATTTTAGTCTGATTGTGAGTCTACCGATACATCGTTAGTAGAGATACTTATCATTTTCTTTTTGTTTTTCATTTTGAGCACGTTGACCGACCACACCAGTGAACATCATCATTTTCCTTTATCCAAGAAACTCATTTTTTTTTATTTTTTTTTTTTTGAAATTTTCATTTTTCAAACGAAACGACAGAAAGTAACGACATCTTTTTGGATTTTGAAATTTTGCAATGTTTTTGTATTTTCTTGAAATTTCTCCCCCTAAAATACTAAAAGGTTACAAAAACTAAAATCTTTTTGAATTTTTTTAAAGTTTATAAAGAAAATATTTACAAAAACGACCAGCCAAAGAAGTTTACTCGGGTATCACCTTAATGCCATTGACCAAAAGTAGATAATCAAAACGTGATTTATCAAAAGCTTTTGTAAACAGGTCGGCACGTTGGTGATCAGTGGGGACATGAACGACATCGATTAACCTCTTGTCAAAACAATCACGTATGAAGTGATATTTAATGTCGATGTGTTTAGTCTTGGAATGCTGCACAGGATTTCTAGTGATCTGTAAGGCAGCATTATTATCAACAAAAATATGAGTAGATAGGAATTCTAAACCGTAGTCGCGCATTTGTTGTTGTATCCAAAGAACTTGGGAGCAACAACTCGAGGCAGCAATGTATTCTGCTTCACATGTTGATGTAGCAACACACGTTTGCTTCTTGCACTGCCACGTGACCAGACGATTTCCTAAGAACTGACATCCTGCTGTTGTTGATTTGCCATCGATTTTGCAACCACCGAAATCGGAATCACTGTATGCAATTAATTCAAAACTATCATCCCTAGGGTACCAAAGACCAAGGTCCGGGCATCCCTTCAAATAGCGAAAAATCCTTTTGACAGCTGACAGATGAGAGGCCTTCGGGTTTGCTTGATATCTTGCAAGCAGGCACGTTCGATACATGATGTCAGGCCTCGAAGCAGTGAGATACATGAGAGATCCGATCATGGCGTGATAATACGAGGAGTTGATGCTTTCACCCTTCAAATCTGGAGTAATCCCGTGATTCTGCGGAAGTGGAGTACCAATGGGCGTTGCATCTGACATTTGGAATCGGCTCAAAATGTCACCAACATATTTAGTCTGATGGATGAATATCCCAGACTTTGTTTGTTGAACTTGTAGGCCCAAGAAGAAATTCATCTCCCCCATAGCGCTCATTTCGAACTTTTCTTGCATAACACGTTCGAATTGCCTGCACAAAGATTCATTAGTAGAACCAAATATTATATCATCAACGTATACCTGCACCAGCAGGAGATCTCCATCTAATTCCTTGATAAAGAGTGTGCAATCAATAAGACCTCGTCGAAATCAATTCTCCAGAAGATAGTTGGATAAGGTTGCGTACCAAGCCCTAGGTGCTTGATGTAAACCATAAAGAGATTTGTTGAGCAACCAAACCCGATCGGGGTGAATAGGATCTTCAAAACCTGGAGGTTGTTCGACGTGCACCTCTTCTTGAACTATACCATGAAGAAAAGCACTTTTGACGTCCATCTGGTAAACTTTGAATCCTTTGAAAGAAGCATAAGCTAAGAAGATCCGAATAGCTTCCAGACGTGCAACAGGTGGATAAACTTCATTGTAGTCAATGCCTTCTATCTGGCGAAAACCCTGAACAACCAATCTCGCCTTGTTGCGAATAACCACTCCACGGTCGTCTTTCTTGCATTTGTAAACCCATCGAGTGCCAATTTTCTAGTAATTTTCCGGTTTTTCAACAAGCATCCAAACACCAAGCTTTTGAAATTGTTGCAGTTCGTCCTGCATGGCTTCAACCCAAGAATTATCTTTTAAAGCTTCCTTCCAAGATTTCGGTTCTTCTTATGAAACGTAACACGCAAAGGACCAATCGTTTTGAAGACCAGATTCTCTAATTGCTGTATATAAACCAGCATTCTGGTTATTTCTCAGCTGATTACGCGTCTGCACACGGCGTTGGACATCTCCTATAATGTTCTGCTGGGGATGGGTATTGTGAATCCTCAATTCAGGATTTTCAGGAATACTAGCATTAATACCCAAATTGTTAAGATTAAGATCAGCAACCAACTCCGCACCGGCAATATGAGTGGAAGTGGATGCATTTCCTTCAGCAGTATCATCATTTTGCACTTGAGGAGTTTCTAAAGAAGTGCCATGAACAGGAACAACTGGGGCAGAAGTGCCTTCAGTCGTATCAAGATATTCATCATCTTCCGATGACTCATTGTAGTCAGTGGCATCTTCAAATACCTCATTTTGAACAGTATTGTTAACTGAATTAGAACCTTAGGGCTAACAATAACAGGTCTTACCAATGGCGAACCAGCAGCGTTGTCACTATCAAATAACATTTGAACAGCTGCAGATTCTTCATCAAAGGTAGGCAGATTAAAGGAGTCGAATATCCCATCGTAATCGAACATCCAAGGATCACCCGGAGATCTAACAGGATTTGTGTACCTTTGAACCCTTACTTCGTTCCAAAGCTCAATCTTTTTGGTGGTTAGATTCCAAACACGAAAATTTGGAGTTGCATATCCAAGGAAGAAACCTTCGATAGCTTTTGCACCAAACTTTCCATCTGGGTCAATCATGGTACATGGACCGCCAAAGGGTTCAAGGAAAGAAAGATCCGGTTTCCTTTTCTGTAGAAGTTCGAAACAAGTTTTGCCATGCCTCTTAACTGTAAGAACTCTATTCAATGTGTAGCAAGCAGTCGACACAGCTTCTACCCAGAATTGAACAGGTAGCTCAGACTCTACCAACATAGTTCTTGCAGTTTCAATAATCGTGCGATTCTTCCTCTCAGCGACACCGTTTTGTTGTGGAGTATAGCGAGAACTGTATTCATGAAGAATGCCTTTAGAAGTACAGAACTCATCCATCACACGGTTTTTGAACTCAGTTCCATTGTCGCTTCGGATCCTTTTCACTTTCAAAGTGTATAAATTCTCCAACATTGTGAGAAGATCCTTGAGGATTCCAGGAGTATCACTCTTGTGTGCCATGAAAGCTACCCAAGAAAATCTAGAATAATCATCAGTAACAACCAGACAGTAAGCATCTCCGAATGTTGTCTTGTGCTTCATAGGTCCAAAAAGGTCCATATGAAGACGTTCGAGAGGCATGCTAACAGTGTTGATTTTCTTCAGAGGGTGAGATTTCTTTGTTTGTTTCCCTTTCTGGCACGAAACACAGATATCTTGTAGATGAAAACTTCTCACAGGCACACCGTTCACAAGATTATTTTTCACCAAATGGTTCATTTTTCTCAAGTGAATGTGCCCCATTCTTCTGTGCCAAGAAATAGACTCCTTCTCTGTGGCTTTTGAGACAAAACATGTTACTTGCGCAGATGACGTAATAGCTTGGCTCATATCAAGAATATAAAGATCATTAACTCTTGGAGCCGATAAGAGAATCCATTCATCAGGAATCTTGAATCCAGGTTTAAGCACATAACAACTGGCATCATCAAAATGCACGGTGAACTTCTTATCGCAGATTTGCGACACACTGAGAAGATTATGATCAAGTTGACGAACATAATTGATCTTTTCGAAACATACCACACCATTGGAGATCATTCCTTCTCCGGTGATATATCCGCCTTTGTCTCCTGCGAACGCGACATAGCCTCCTCTAATATTTCTCACATAGTACAGAAGCCGTAAGTCGCCCGTCATGTGCCTGGATGCCCCACTATCAACAATCCAATGACTACTGATAGTTCCTCCTGGAACACCCTGCACACATCATCCAATGATTAGTTAAGGATGGGGACCCAAGCCAAAGTGGTCTTGGGTCGTCCCTGAGAGTCACGAATAGTGATCTCAATCTGTTGATGATTTTCCAAGCTAACAACTCTCCCTGAACTTTCACCCTTCTTAGGTTTCCAAGTTTGTTTTTGTTTACCAGATTGAGTTTTATAAACAAATTTTGAAACTTCTGGTTTTAAAGGTGAACTTGGTTCCCTTGGAACAAATTTGACCTCAGTTTTTAAAGCCTTTTCTATTTTCTTCACATTTTGATGTCGTTGTTTCGTTTCTAGTTCTTTAACAATTCTTTTATCATGTTTTGACGAAACAGTACGACATTGAGGGTGAATCATTTCAGGTGGTGCTTTCTCAACAAATTTCTCTTTAGGAGTGTTTGCACAATCTTTGATGATGTGCCCAAACTCCCCACATTTAAAACACGTTCTCCTCTCAACAAACTTAGGAGAACCGGATCGACGATCAGATGTTGAACCTGTAGAACCTGAGGTACTTGCCTTTTCATCACACCCGTTTGAATGTTGAGTGTAATTGTTTTGACTGTTACGCTTTAAAATCTTGACTTGTTGTACAAAATCGGTGTTTAATTTGTTTGCAAAAGTCTCAATTTTATCAGTACCCTCAGATGCCACAAATCTGACATCATTGTTTTTGTTTTGATAACGAGCTCCTGATGTTTCAACTTTTGACTTAGAAACATTTGACCTTTGAGCTCGTTGAAATGGTTGTTTACCCTTAGGAGTAAAAGGTTGTTGCTTTGTTGGGGATTTTTGATTTCCAAATTGCTTTTTGATTTCAGCCTTAGGAATTGGATCACATTGAGTTACAGTAACTCCTTGAATCGACTTTCCCAAAAACTTACTTGTGTTATTTTCAAAAACGTTATCAATCGATGATGGATTGACATTTTTAATTAGAAAATCATTATCTGAATAGATTTTAGAATCACCAACCAAAGTATACAACACATTGTTACTCTTAATGGTAGACACAGGTTTCTTGTCATCCATGACAGGATTAATCACTTGTTTGGCAACTTGTTGCACAACAGGAATAAGAGGATCACAAAGAATATGATTCTCAATTGGAATTTCTATTCCCTTTTTCTTGTCAAGTGATTCATCCTGGTCATTAGCATCTGTTTCATCATCAGATGAATCATAATCCTCAACAGTTGGAGGACTTTGACTCACTGTTGTTGAAGTTTCTATTTCAACAGATGGAGTTCCCGAGGAATGGTTTGGTTTGAACCCTAATCCAGTAGTAAATTCCTCATAATTAAGAGGCACACTGGGTTCAAAACGAGGCATATCCTCTTCATCAGGTGGTGCAGCATAATTGTGTCTCAAAGGGGGCGGACATTTCTTATACCCAACACCAGTCTTGTTTTTCTTCAGTTGTTGAACGTCAATTATGTGATCGAGCACAAATCGGGAGTTAGAATAACTCTCCAATTTTTGCTTGATCGCATCGTGCTCGCATCTTGCAATGGCTAATTCCTTTTTGGTTTCCTCAACGATATTTATGTACTTGTTAATACTAACTTGTTTGTGATAAACAACTTTAGTAGTTTCAGAAACACTTTTCTTTAAATTTTCAATTAAAGATTTAAAGTCCTTTTCGTTTCTTGTTAAAGCCATATTTGCTTCTTTGCACTTTGACATATCAACAACCAAACTTTGATTGTGACTATGAATTTGGTCACATTCAAGTTACACTCTATCAAATTCCTGTTTCATATAAGCACAATCAGTACATATTCTAGGAGTTTCAGATGTTACCTGACTCGAAGAGGCTGAAACATTTGCCATAAAGGCAGTTTGAAAAGAAAAAGATCCGTCTTCAGAGAAGAACTTCTCCATTTCCTTAGATGCTATCCCAGCTTTCTTGATAAGAACAGATTTCTGAGACTTCAACTCCTCAGCTTCATTCAACAAGTCATCAATAGAAGTCGCTTCTTCTTTCACATCTCCCGAAATAGAACTTTCTTCATCTGAACTCCCGGTATAACCCGAACTGTCGTCACTTTCAAAAAATTCTTCTTTATGAACGTGCTTGATGTGATTGATGATCTTTGCATAGCACGTTGTTCCTCCTCCTTCATTATCACCTCCCCCTAATTGTAAAGACCAATTACACCCTTCATCTATTTGAACAGTCAATGCACGAGTGTTGTTAGATGGTCCAGACTGGTCCTGGTTGGTAGTATTATTCACAGCTACTATCCCTTTTCCACGATTTTCTTGAGTGCCTTGATTTGCATTTGAAGTACTTGTTTGATTTCTGAACGGATTCTGATTGCCTTGCTTGGCTGGTCGGGTGCACTCACGTTTGAAGTGACCCTTTTCGCCACAATTAAAACATGTAACCGCTTCTTTATCAAACCCGTACTTCGTTTCCTTCTTACTATCCAAAGAACTTCTTCCTGTTCTACTCATGAAATCCCTTGCCCTTCTAACTACACTTGCAAACGCCCACTTTATATCCATCAGCTCCATTTCATCACGATCGATTTGTTGATAATCTTCGTTGGTCATACTGATGTTCCCAATTTGACCTGCAACCAAACCGCAGTATGCACTGACCATTGTATTAATGAGTTCCATGTGCTCCGTTGCTACTTCAATGCTAACTTTTGAGAGGTTCGAAGTATCAACTTTGACAGTGTTCGTGCTTTGGGGTGGAGGATTGTTGGTATAATGTGCTTGTTGTGGTGGTGGTTGGGCTTGAGATGAGGGTATTGACTGTGAAAGATAAGTACCTAAGTCAAACTCTGTTTGAGTAGTAACTTGAGGTGGAGGTTGAGATTTTAATTTGGATAGCGATTGTGAAAGATAAGCACCTAAATCAAACTCTGGTTGAGTAGGTTTGAATGGAAACGGAGATGAGTTTGTGTTGGAAACAAACGCCGTTTGAAGCTTAGGTTGCTGAACATAACTAGAACTTGCAGAAGGAGCAAAACCAGGCAAATAAATTTCTGTGTTTTGAGGAGCTCCAATCCTTTTAGCTTTCCGATTTTCCTCTTCGTTCTTGTGCTCCAACTTCTGAACGAATCCATAGATAGTGACAGTTTCCCCATCCAAAGCACCAGTATGCTTTAGAAGTTCAATGAATGGACTCCATACAGGAGGTAGAGCATCAGCTAAACGTGCAATCATTTCCACATGACTTACAGCAACCTTATAAGAACTCATTTCACTTATCAAATGATAGAAACGAGAAGTCAAATCATTTAGAGTTTCATTTTCCAAAGATTGAAATGATTCAAATTCTTTCTTCAAAAGATCATGACGAATTTTTCTAGAAGCTGCATTTCCTTCTCCTCTTGTTTCCAATGCATCCCATAAAGCTTTTGTGCTCTTACTATAAGAAAATTGATGATAAATGTCTTTATGAAGAGCTTGTGTTAGAAAAGCAAACGCCTTCTTCTCTAATTCATAGGCTTTCTTGTCTTCTTCAAGCATATGAGAAATACCAGCGGCAGTTGATGCTGCTGCTTCGAGTTCCGGACTACATTCAGTAGTGAAACACGTCCAAAGTTCAACGTTTTGCCCTTGAATGTATGTGTGAAAACGACCCTTCCAAGATGGATAGTCGTTCATATGATTTAGCTTTGGCGGGCGATTGTTGCTTCCCGTCTCACTCTCACTGAGCAATAGATTTTGAATGTTTTGATTTTGATTAGAAACCATTGCCCATTGACCTGCATTTATTGATTGTTGTTTTTGTGGCAATTGGTACATTAAATCGGAAAGCGAAGGCTGATTTTCACTTGGTCTTGAGTCCGAACTCCAATCCCACAGACCTTTGTTACTCATGTTTAATATATAAATGATAATACCTGGTCAAACAGTTGAAAACAAACAATTAGAACACTTCTGCAAGTCCACTGTGTAAAATTGGCACACACCCGACGAAACACTTTTCACGAAACAAACTTGTTTCGTCGAAATGAATGTTGACGAAACAGACTTGTTTTGTTGAAGATATTATGACGAAACAGATTTCTGTTTCGTCCAAGATATTTTTGACGAAACGGATTTGATTCGTCGCCTACTTGTTTCGTCAAGGATAAGTCTCAGACAACTAGATATTTTTCTGACACAAGTGATGTTTGTAACACCGTTTTTCAACGCAGCATGCTTTTATCAGAAAATAATGATAACAATTTTTACACTAAAGTCAATTTAATGTATAATATGTTATAACACTTAGGTTTCAACAATTTATAGATCAAGATCACAACAATGATAAGAACACTATGAAGATTGTCAAGAACACACTCAAGAACATGAGTTTTCCGGTCAGTTGATAATTTTCCGAAACACGAAAATACACAAGATTTTCACTAAAAACCCGGTTTAAAGCATGAACAAACAATCTAACTAGGTTTTTGATAAAAATCTTTAGCAAACAACAAGAAAACAACCAGATTTTATGAATATTTTTCCAGAATTTATGATTTTTCAAGAACAAATTTTCAGAAAAACACACACAAATACTTGATAAAAACCGAACAATGTTTGATTTTAAACAAGGATTAGAGCCAAATGCTCTGATACAAAATGTAGGTCCCGAAATCTGAGGATCGATAACGAACCGAATAACTTGTTTATAACAAACACGGTTACGTGTGCGGAATCCACGTAACTATGCCAAATCAAACATATAAAGTAATAACAATAAAGGATTAATCAATGAAACACACTCGATTGATTAAACGGGATGAGAACCGATTACAAACTGATACAAACACAGTTTAGACAGAATTTCGACAGAGTTTCTTTTCTGGTATTATCTCATCTGCCTTCAAAGTGAAAGCAGACTTGGTTTATATAGTCCTTGGGCCCAACAGTCGACGAAACACAAGGTGTCTCGGCGAAACAGGATATGGGCCAGATATTAGGCTTGAAGCAGCCCATTACACGACGAATCAAGTGTGATTCGTCATGACTGTCGGCGAAACAGACTTAATGAATGTTGTTCTGTTTCGTCATGATATGTTCGACGAAACAGACCTGTTTCGTCGAGGACTGCATCAGCTGTTCTGTTTGCTGTAAACAGACAACAAACAGATAGAACATATAAACACATAATGACCATTATACCCTTGTCATGCAACATGCATTGTTCATTAAACATTACATATCAAAAGGAGACAAACAAGTCAGACACAAGTGGATAGGAGGATATCCGACTTGGTCGACATCAAATACATACTCGACAAAATACATCATTAAGTACAAGACTAGTTACAGACACTAAAAATGCATCAACAGTTTTGCCCTAGAACATAAGTGTGAAATCGACCTTTCCAAGATGGATAGTCGTTCATATGATTTAGCTTTGGCGGGCGTTTGTTGCTACCCGTTTCACATTCACTTAATAACAAATTCTGAATGCTTTGATTTTGATTCGCTACGAATGCCCATTGACTTGCAGTAATGGTTTGTTGTGGCATCATATTTTTCATCCAAGCCGTTACGGAGGTCAGATCTTGAGCCGTACTTGTGACAACTGTCAAATTTACATGTATCCGTACAATTAATTAATATTGATTTATGCTTAACGACTGTGCTTGATTTCAACTGATGATATGAACTACTTTATGATTTCTGTATCATACATACATGTGCATCACATTTCATACTGTCACAACCAATTACTGCATACAAACTTTAGTGACATACATGATGCACAAAGCACAGATTGCACAGTTAGCGGATAACTCAGAAATATATAGACAGTGTTTTGAGGCTCAGTATGAGCCAGAGACAAAGTACTACACCAGTATGGAGTGTAGGGAAGTAAGGACCATAAAATTTCGTCACTAGGTGATAGTTTAAGTGCCGGAAAGTGCCTAAAACCCACTCAAAGTGCAGAATTCTGCATCACTTAACAAAATTCAGCATTTTAACATGCTAGTAATGTGCAAAAACATGGCAAAATGGTCCTGTATGCTTTCCTAAGTGCCGGGAATTAAATGTGTCACAAAAAGTTACATAAAAGACACTATACTGAATAACTTAGCACTTTAACGGAACGGTATCTAACCGAACAACTGGACATTACCCGGAACACTAAAATATTTCAAAAAGCATTGTTTCACTTTTTCTGAGCTAGTTATGGTTCCCGAGCACTATAACACACTACATAATTCATGAAACACCGAGACACTAGACTTTTACCACTTAACCTCCACAAGTTACCCACTTTTACGAACAATTTACATCTTACCCCCTCCCCCCTCATATGACCGTCCCCTAAGGGGACCCCACCCAAAGATTGTTTAAGTCTTCTTATATCTTCCTAATCTTCTTCTTGGATTATGTAAATCTTGTATGTACTTCACTAAACACTTTACCCATTGGTTATTAGAGATTATGTTTAAATAAACACTTATCTTTCCCATTTATTCACCACAAAATTTCCTTCTTCTTCTCCCCATAAGTCACGGCTAAACATAGTCCCACCATCACCAATTTTTTTGATCATCATCCATTCAATCCAAGTGTATCTCAAGGTGCTAGAGGGTGAATTAGGAGGCTTGGTGTTCACGGATCTTGAAGGACCTCTACCACAAGCTTTTATCCACTTGATTTACACCATTGTTCTTCCCTAGCTTTAAGCTAGTTGTAAGACTTCTTTGATCCTTGTTTACCTCATGTTTTTAGTGGTTAAAGATTATATTATGATGAAATCATATGAACACTAAAAGAACACAAACATAAATCATGAACACAAAGCTTTACATAAAGATGAAACATGATGAAACAATGTTAAAATGTAGTTGTTTTGAATATGTTGATGTTGGCTTGATGATTACTAGTAATATGATGGTTGATCATCCTATGGAACTTGTTAGAGTATGATTAAAAACATGGTTTAACAAGTTAGAGATGATTATGTGCTTTCATGAAATAATCATCTTCTAGACTAACATGAACTTGAAAGTAAAAATGATTTTTCTTACAAAGTAATAAACCTAGTGAACTATTAAACTTGTAAATCTAAGGCTTGTGAATGATTTTTCTAAACAAACCAAGTTTAAAAGACGGACTTTGAAAGATCATGATTCTTACATATACTTACACTATTTTTGGAAATAAAATAAGTATATGCATGCTAGTGAAACATGAAAATGTTGTAAATAAATATTTTGTAAAATGTGTTCACAAGTTGTGAACATCTAAAAATCCCGAGAATGAGATTTTTAACAAAATTAAACACAATTTGAAGGGTAACTAAACCCACTAAACACTTCACCGAGTTACTACGCGTTTTTATAAAACATCAAGTTCATGTTGTGTTATAAATAGAATAATTTTGCACTTGGTAAGTGTAATATTGTTTAGAGTATGTTGGTTGATTGTTTGGATGATTTTTGAAAATGAAAATGATAAGCTAAATTGCATGGACACCTCCATTTACAAAGGAAACTATGGCGGATTTTTCTAAAAATTCCAACACTTAGAAAATATTTTCTAGACAAGTGTTTACTAGTGTATTTTTAACTTGGTTTTTTTTTTAAAATATACTTCGCCATAGGTTTTTTTACAAAAATACAAAGTATCGGATGTTGGTTTTTTTGTAAATAAAATGGGTAAATATGTATTTAGAATATATATTTTATACTAAGACACATGTGTGAATATTTGTCTACTATGTGGAGTGGTTATATTATTTTAGGGTAAAATGATATAACTTAACAAATACCATGAAAATTACAACTCCAAAATAATATCAAAAGTCACAAGGAATGAATATTTAAGTTACATACCGGATATTGTGAAACCGAACGCAAAAACGTAACTTATGAAATATTCCTGAAAATACCCTTACAATATATTTTTGGTACATATTATTCTGGAAACGAAAGGGATAAAAATATGATTTTTATACATATTACCAAGTATATCATATTTTCGACAAAAAGAAAATATATTATTTTTGGGAGATAAAATATATATTTTCCTTGTATATTTAGAAAATATATAATTTTTGGGAAAGATATATATTTTCTTGGAAATACATTATTTTTGACTAAATAAATTATATATATTTTTTCTAAGTGGGACATAAAAATATTATTATTTCGGAACTACAACATACATGTATAAATTACCCCCATCTTTGGGAAGGAAATACGAAGTTAAAATACGTGAGAAGTATTAATACGAAATATTGTTTAAACAATTATTCCAAAATAAAATATAATTTAAAGTTAAAATAATTTATTTTAACAAATAATTATAACTTGGAATAACACAAGGAACGCAACTCAAAACGTTAAACTCTAAGCCAAGGCACGGCCCGTTCGTCTAATAGACGTTAGTACACTGTAGGTAGTCGTGTTAGCTGCGGAGATTTGAGTTGACGATACTGAAGACGTACTACTGTGAGTTCATGTCCCCCTTTTCTTTTAACTGTTTTCAATTTTATACTTCGGGGGTGAAATACATGTTACGATTATATACAAACGTTTTATACATGGTATGGTTAGCTTAAGGAGGGTTACTACTTAGATCATGTGAGTGGTGGGTATAGCACTTAAGGCCATTAATCATCGTCATAGGACCGAGTGACATGAGTGATAGATCTATTCGGGTGTAGCGAGCCCCACCCCTGAGTCCGCTGAGTGGACCATGAGGTGACTATGTCTTATTGACGAAATCTGCTAGGTTTGAGTCTTCCTACATCACTTCACACATACCATTGGCTTTGCAACCCAGTGGTGATCTCTTTTTCATTATTGCTACATACCAGGGACTTACATACTTACTTACAACATTTTCAAAGGTTTATACATACACACAAACGAACACATGAACTCGCTCAACTTTTGTTGATGTTTTCAAACTACATGTATTTCAGGGAATTTATAAGTGGATCTGGCGGGCGTTGGAAGTTTTTATGCTGCGTTATTAATAAAGATGTCATCCATGGTCTTTGAGTTTGGTCAGTGTGTCTCTTTCTTGGACAAGACACGCCTTGCAAACCTTGGTGCAATTCAATATCTTTTGATGAGTCCTTAATGAACTCATAAACATTTTGTATGATTGTAAAACTTGAAACTGAAGTCTATGCTTTTGAAACAAGGTTGTTATGATTTAAACTTATCTTATGGATGACAAATCTATAGTTTTATCATATAGTTGATGCTATGATTGAATGCAATGATATTAAAGAAGTCACGCCATAATCACGCTTCCGCAAAAGTC
Source organism: Helianthus tuberosus (assembly GCA_030545235.1). NCBI lineage: Eukaryota > Viridiplantae > Streptophyta > Magnoliopsida > Asterales > Asteraceae > Helianthus > Helianthus tuberosus. The sequence goes on along the minus strand of JARYGA010013298.1, from coordinate 23,955 downwards.
AGGGTGTGACAGCTTGGTATCAAAGCTACGATCGTAGCGAACTAGGATTCTTTCTCGAGTCTAGACTACGATCATTAAGGCTCTCATGAAAATGTTTTACGACATGTTTTCATTGCATACATAAAACATCCAGATCCAGGGAACAAACATTTTTACAAACAAAAGACACAAATCACATTTCAAAGAATTCGTTTATAGTTCAGTCTTAGAGACTGAGGGTAGATCAGTCTTAGAGACTGGGAAAATTGAGTCTGAGAGACTGGGAATATTGAGTCTTAGAGACTAGGAAAATTGAGTCTTCGAGACTGGGAAAAATTGAGTCTGAGAGACTGGGGAAATTGAGTCTTAGGGACTGGGGAAAAGTTTAGTCTGAGAGACTGGGAAAGTCAGTTTGGGAAGCTGGGAAGTTTAGTCTGAGAGACTAGGAAGGATAGAAAGATTCGTAATGTGAATACTTGATTGTAAATTACCTTTGCTTGCAAACACTAATTGTTGGTGACTACTATGGATATACATACTATGATTATCATGTATCGGCACACGTGTCCCTTGATTAAAAAGCGAGTTGTCAGACATTGACAACCCTACGGCCACCGCCACAGATAATGGGATTACAACTGTGCTAGAGATATTTACGTCTGACACTGAGAGTGATCCTGATATGCTAACCGATGACGAGGACGACTATCAACAGTCCGCGCTACCAGATTTTGGTCATGACTTACCCTTGCTGATGGCATCTCTGATGTTGGTGCATATGTCTGTTGACTTCGTCTTGTATCGAGTCTTGTAACTACAATGATAGATTAAGTCACGTAGATCTAGAAAAACGAGAAACATGTAAAGTAGAGCCATTCCACATAAATAGAAGGGATTGTCATTCCACACGAAATGGCATTGGCAATTTCGCATGGAATGGGCTTGTCAGTTTCATGGGGAATGGATTTACTATAAATAGGAGACTTAGTCATTTCATTTGCAACTTTTGGAATCTAGAGCCAAGGTGTTGCTAGTGTGTCTCTAGCCTGTATATATCTGTCATATCAATACACGAGACTGTTCAAGTGATTCCAAGTGTATAACAAGCTGAACGAAGATTAAATCTTTGTATTACGCCTCTGATTTGATCCGAGAATTCTTCTGAACGACTCGTTTGGTCGTGAAAACGATCCTACAAGTGGTATCGGAGCTCAGGAGGAAGAATTCTTACCGATTTAGCTTGTTTTCACTGAAAATTCTATCTTCTACTCATTCTTTCATGTTTTTTTACTGAATTTTTCAAAATTGAACGGGATTTTACGGTCCAAATCAGCTGTTTTTTTTATATGTTGTGCGAAAACACTTGATCTACAACCCTACAAAGTTTCAGATCCTAATTCCTAGCCGTTTGGGAGAAATCTGAGTTTTTCGGTCCGAAATCGCGTGACGTCAGACATATTCCGTGCGAAATTAACTAATTTCGTTTGAAAAACCAAATTCCGTTTGAAAATCCGGTTTGAAACGATAATTCCGTTTGGTAATCCCGTTTGAAAGGGTATTTTCGTTTGGTAATCCCGTTTGAAAGGATAATTCCATTTCGAAATCTGGTTTGAAAGGGTAATTCCGTTTGAAAGTACTTATTCTGTGTGAAGTTGTCTAATTTCGTGTGAAAATGTGATTTCGTTTGAATTTGTACAGTCAATTCACACGAAACCAGTCTTTCATGTGAATTCATCGGCCCAATCATATTCTGGTTCAGTCTGTACGGTGTGTATATCAAAACATTTTGTCGGCCATTAATTCAATAGATTGCATGTGAACAAATTGCTGCACAATGAGAATTTAGAAGATATTAAGATGTCGGCCACTTTTTAAATAAAAGAGAAAGGTTTAAACGGTTGCATGTGAAATTAAACCAGATCTGTTGATTGAAAGTTTTGACATCACGTGACTTTTAGTTTGTTTAAGTTCATCGGTCCAATTGAAATAGAGTAACGTCGGTCATTGCATTTGATTTGTCGGCCCAATCAGTTAAGTATTAGTGGTATAATCATAAGCTGGTCTAATCATAAGCTTTGACTGAATATATCTCTCGGCCCAAGATCCATATACAATCGGCCCAATCAAAACGTGTTGACATTTAAAATTGTCTGCCATAAATTCAAAGAATTGCATGTGATAAGGGAGGCCCAATTAGATTTCGAGTAGTATATTTTGTATGTGATGTGTCAGACCAATTAATTGCACTTTTAAATAAAGATCGAACGACCCAATCAAATTAATTTGTGGGACATTAAAACAATCGATATTGTGATAATATTTTGAAGTTTAATGAAAATCAAATAAAAATAAATCAAATGCTGTTTGTTTGAATTGTGTTGTGGAATGTGTTAGTAATCATCACGTGATATACTTTTGTTGAATCATCACGTGATATACTTTTGTTGACCCACCCGATCGGGTCACAATCCGAGTTAAAGGTTTTTGTTTTGTTCAAGTTAAAGTGCAACAAATCGAGCGGCAAACCAAACGAGTTGTCACCCGATCCTAATCAGTTCTATTTGTCTGTGTTTCAAGTGATTTGTCAAGCATCGGATACTCGCCCGAGTTTTGTAAATTTCTAAAATGAAACATGGATTTTGAAGATGTTTTTGCGTATTGTTTTTATGAATCTCAGCCATTCTATCCTCAAGAAACAAAAGAAAAAACAGTTTTAAAAGAAAAGGATTCAAAAGGTGTTTCAGAAAAAGCTCCGGTTTTTTATCAATCGTCTAATGAAGAGAGTGACAACGATGAAGAGGAAATCCGGAGACTTGAATATTTTAAAAAACAACTTTCACCTGAAAATCATAATGGGAAGTTATTTTTTGCAGGTAAAATTGAAAAGATAAAAGAAAAACAAGCTGCAAAAAGGAAGAATCAAAAGGCAGCAACTGTTAAAGAAGAGGTCAAAACTGAGAAAGATGAAAAAACAACAACAACTGAAGGACAAATCAAACTTGGTGTGAAAAAAGTAAAAAGAAGAAGTCAAAGCTGAAAAGGATGAAAAATCAGAAACAGTTGAAAGTCAAATCAAACCTGATCTGAAAAAGCAAGTTGATCAAATTCCAGCTGTCAAGATTGAGAAAGAAGAAGTTGCTGTAAAGATGCCTGAAAAGTGCTTAAACTGTGATAAATCTGAAGCAGACAATGTCAAACTCTTGAAAAATGTGGAGAGTTTGACATTGGAAAACAAAAATTTGAATGAAAAAGTAAAAGATTTTCAAGATAAAATAACATTTTTGGAAAATGAAAAATTGAAAACTGAAAAAGATTTTGAAAATAAAATAAAATCTTCAGAAAATGAAGATTTTTAGATAAAGCTGGAAAATAAAAATATGAAAGAAAATGAAACAAAACTTCAAAATCAAATAAGATTTTTTGAAAATGAAAAATCTGTTCTTGAAAAGAATAAAATTGAAAATGAAAAAGCAATAAATTCTCATGGTGAAAAAATCTCTCAACTTTAAAAAGAAGTTGAGAATGGTAGAAATAAAATTGCTGAGTTAGAAAAGACATTGAAATGTTTTGTGACCTCATCTGCATTGCTAGATCATATATGTCCAAAACCGATCAATGAAATTCCAATAAGTGACAATGTCACAAATTATGACAATGTCATAATTGAGGATTGTGATGATAAAACTGATGATGAAAATGAGAAAAAGAAAATATTTTTGAAATTAAAAGAAAAATTTCAAGAAACTGTTTTACATTCCACTGAAAAGGTGAATGCTCAACGCAAAAATCTGTAAAGAAGAATGTGGAACAAAAACAAAATGTTAAAAAACCGAAAAATTTTCAAAACAACAATAAAAGTTCATCAGTTCAATCATTCAATCATTATAAAAAACCACAAAAAGTTGAAAATCAAAACTCACAAAAAGTTGGTAATAAGTGGTGCAGATTTGACCACGGTGCTCAAAAGTCAAATCAAGTTTCCAGGAGAAGATGGAATGAAGATTCTTCAAAGAAAAATCATTACAATGATAAGAAGCAGAGAAATGATGAGTACTACAAATCAAATCAATGCTATGATTTGAGTGTGTGGTTTGAAAGTGGAGATTGGTACGATAACAGAGTGTGTTACAACTGAGGTTTTCAAGTACACATTGCTGTTAACTGCCAGAGACAGAGATTTGAGACAAGAAGATATTATGAATGCCAAATCAAATGTCATATTGCAAGAGATTGCCCAATGAGATCAAAGAGAAGATCGAGGGCTGAATCTCATGGAATGGTGAAGAAATCAATCAAAAGTGATGAAAAGCCCAAAGAACCGAAAGTAAAAGAACAAAAAGTGAAGCTTTCACAAGGGCAGAAAGATTGACTAAGAAAGAAGAGAAAGACAACAAGGGAGTATCTAGAAAGGATTTTGTCCTCGGATACAACCAGAAAATCAGATAACAGTTCTGATAAATCGTTTTGTTCTCCAAAGAATGATCAGTCAAGTAAAACGAATTCATCAGATACAAATCTGAGCACAGAAGAAAGAGTAAAGAAAGAAAAAGTGGTTAATCAAATGATTAACAAATCAAAGAAAGTGAGATGTTCACTTCCTGGCGATGAATTTGTTTCTTCAGAAGCAAAGGAGCCACGTGTTGGCGATGATTCTGATTCGTCAAAATCAGAGGAGCCACAAGTTGAGCTCAAAAATGAAAATTCAGTACCACCAATGGATGACGTAAACTTTCCACCATTGCGAGCTGAAAATTTTAAACAAAAAGTTGAGATTTCAAATCAATCTTTTTCTGAAAAAAAAGATTTTGATGTTGAAAAAGCCTTTAACCCCAATGTTCTAAATATTTTTGGAAAAATGGTCGAGGGTAAGGTAAAAGGGGTTAAAGAATTTTATGAATAAAAAAGATATGTTCAAACCCCGAGTGAAAATAACTCGGATACACCCAAGGCTAGTCAGGCTTGGGTGCCTGCATTCGTTGCTTAAAATCCTGACTTGCCGGAACTCCCAGGTTGGTAATTGGGGAGTAGGAATCGGCATTTTTCTTGACAATATAACAGATGTGAAGGGTGGTTGTTATGTGATATTTTGACTTACAAGTTTAATCAAGGACATTAAGTTGTACTTGATTCAACTATCTTACAAGTGGTATGTTTGTTGGAAATTGTTTTTGTGATAAACCTACAAGTGGTTGAAAGCAGTGTGATGAATTAAACTCCATATTTGTGAAATGGCAAACAAAACTAATTTTCCGAAAAAACCATTTTGATTAAAACAAACTTAAGTGTTTTGAAATCACAATGGGAAAATAGTTTGTTGTCAGGGGGAGTTCTGATTGTTTATGCCAAGTGGATGGCGAATTGAAACAATTCTCATCAGTTTGTCATTTTATTTGTACAGTCTATTGTTTTCAAATTTTCCCGGAAAATCAAAATTGAAACATATTTTGATTTTAGGGGGAGTAAGAAAAAATTTAGAAATTTTGAAAATTTGAAAAAAATACAAAAACATGATATAATCTAAAAGGTAAAAAAACATCGGAAAATCAAAATGAGTTTTGTTGTGAAAAAGAGGAAATGATGGTACATCAGTGGACTATCAGTGCACGCTAGAGAAATGTAAAGTTTTATAAAGTTTTAAACAGTCTCACTAGGGATGTGTCGATAGGCTCAGCTAAGACTAGTAGTTTTGCGAAAATGATACAAACATAAAGCAAAAGGCCTAAGTCTGGTGGGAAACACGGTCGAACACATAGTACTTAGTTTTGTCCTTCTTTACTGTGTGCCTGCTCAGTAATCGCTGATTGTCTTAGGACACAAAACCGGTTAAGTTTGTGTTTCACAACTTTGCTGAAAAGTCACTGTGATTCTGTGTTTTCTTTTTGCAAAGATTTAAACTTGTTTTATTTCTTTATTTTGTTTAAGCATTGGACATCCTCTGTGTATACGTGAGTATCGACCTGGATGTTATTGCCTAAACGTTCTGCTTTATTTTCTTTGGTGTTTCGTTTAAGCTTTGGACCACCTCTGCATATACTGGAGTATCGACCTGGTGGTTCAAGCCTAAACAACTTCAACTTGTTTTTTATTTCTTATTTTGTTTAAACATTGGACTTTCTTTGCGTATACGGAAGTATCGACCTGATTGTTAATGTTTAAACATTCTGCATTGTTTTTTACACAAATCACAGTTGATGAAAGTTTAAAGGCATTACGTGAGTTAGTGTATTGCATGATGAGGGGATATGCTAAGATCGTGGGGCGCATAAGACTTTAGTGCTATCTAAATATACCTTAATCGTATCAGTAAGCATTACGAACATCTTAGAGGAGTTTAAGTGAATCACAATATCGATGATCTAGGGTGAATTGTTTAAAAGCTTTAAGTGGTAATGTTTAGATCAACGGTGCAGCTGATTTGTCTCAATAAACTGATATGATCCTCTAATGCAAACTCATAAAAATATTGTTTGTAAATATTTCTTTACTGCTTTTCATTTAATCAAAAATCCAAAAAGATTGTCGACAACTGATGTTGAAAAGCTGATATTCAAAGTTCAAGTGCTAAACAGGTAGAACAGAGGTTTGGGAAAGTTTGTTGGAAATATAAATTGTTTTTGAAATGACTAAATGACTCATTAATTTGAAACCAATTTAATCATTTTAAATACAAGTGATAAGCATAAAGTCAAATCTTACTTTTGGTTAAAGTATGTGCAGGTATGCAGCTAGTGAATTCCAGACTGCGATGCCAGCTTGTCGAAAAGGGGAGTCTGAAGTCGTAAAAGCCAGGTTCCTGATCTTGTTGCTACGAAGAGCCAAGAGATGGTCCTGAATCTGTGAAAGCTGCTAATGCTGAGAAGATAGAGAGTGCTATATCAGATTACGATCCCGGAACAACTTAAGGGGGAGTCGGTTAGCAAAGGGGAGATTGAAGAGTGAAAGAGCCAGACTCAGAGTCTGAAGAATAGCTGATAATGGTGATTGAAGAGAAAGAGAGAGTTTGAAGGTTGCTTCAGAGTCAAATACTTTGAAAAAAAAGCGTGAAGACTGAACAAGACTGAAGTTTTGACGTACTGACGTTTCGTACTGAAGACTCCGTCAACATCCAAGGGGGAGACTGTTGGTGCATATGTCTGTTGACTTCGTCTTGTATCGAGTCTTGTAACTAGAATGATAGATTAAGTCACGTAGATCTAGAAAAACGAGAAACATGTAAAGTAGAGCCATTCCACATAAAAAGAAGGGACTGTCATTCCACACGAAATGGCATTGGCCATTTCGCATGGAATGGGCTTGTCGCTTTCATGGGGAATGGATTTACTATAAATAGGAGACTTAGTCATTTCATTTGAAACTTTTGGAATCTAGAGCCAAGGTGTTGCTAGTGTGTCTCTAGCCTGTATATATCTGTCATATCAATACACGAGACTGTTCAAGTGATTCCAAGTGTATAACAAGCTGAACGAAGATCAAATCTTTGTATTCCACCTCTGATTTGATCCGAGAATTCTTCTGAACGACTCGTTTGGTCGTGAAAACGATCCTACATCTGACAAGAATCCTCCTGTCACTCTTGTTTCAGCCCATGATCACTTCATCGCTGGTCATCCCGATGGTGAACGCACCATGGCTCCGATCCTCGACAATGCGCTTCCTGTGGACATACCTTCTGAAGGTTGGCTACTCAAGGAATAATTGATGATGACGTTGACATGTTATTGATGGTCCTTCTGATAACACCCATAATGATGGAAAGTTAGACGAGAACGTTCTTACTAATTACACATTTTGAGACCCCTGTTAACAAGCTACCCTCTGATTCTAACATGCATTCGATTTCAGACTCCTTTGAGTCTGTGACATCTGCAGCCTTACAGACAGCCGGATTACAACTTTCTACTACTGACGCAGACAACGACGACATGACTGCTGCACTATCACCTGCTTGAGGCACCACACCATTACACGGCACAGAGCGTGTTCCTGAGCTAGCCTCTGCACCTTTTTGGGTCAGCTTGATGTTGCACCTGCTGATCCTGCACCCTTGCTTGATTATGACTATGTTTTGGTATACCGGACCTTACACCCCTTATACCTAACCCAGTACCGGCACCTAATGATCTCCTCATCACTTGAGACGTTTGTTCCTGCACCTTCACCCGCCGATATTGCTCCTATGGATACCGACGTCCAATGCGGCAACATGCCTATCGCTTTCTCTCAAGACATACCCGCACCTGGGAAAGGTACTCCAGGTCAGCACCCGCGTAACGATCCCTATTGCTACTACAACATTTTCTATAACCCCACAGGCCGCACCATTTGCTATATTCACCTCTACATCGCTGGACGAGCCGTTTTGATGGTTCCTATAATACACTATGCTGATTTTAGACCCTTACCATCCCTCACATCATGGAGGCTACACACGGAATGAGTGCTCCTGTAACATCAGCTACAGTTTGAGGATATAAGTCGCAGATTTTTTGGAGCTTGAGCTGACACCACGTCCTCCACCTTGTCTATTGTCAGTATACTTTGGTCAACCACATTTAATAAAGATTCCTTTTGAACTCTCGCCTGCTGCTATTACACTTTTCCCAGGTTGGTGATGTTCGTTTCTTTACTATCGAACGACAGATCAGTTAATTACTTTGACGTATATACAAGCTCGAGGAGGAGTTCACGCATGTTAGCAGTTTATTTTTTTTCTTTCCTCCTCCACCTCAGGCACCAGTATAGTTGGTTTCTGGATTATGCGGATTGCATTACATTGGGCAAAGACACTAATGATAAGCCGGGATTGTGGAGACTATGAAGACCACATCTGACTACGTAATTTTGATAGATTAATATATTTAATGGACAAGGGTAGGGTGACCCTGTGTCCTTGTTGATATGAAACATTTTGGAAGACAATACAATTGTGGTCGGGGAATAATGAGAAGCCAATCATCATTAAACATGCAACAATACTTTGTGACCAATGACCAACGAGAGCTCAGTCGCTATGTCTTCGTTAAGCACGTTATTAATCTATATGTGTGTGCTATAATTATAATGCTACGTGCTTACCTGCTAGGCTCTCATTAAACATAATTACCAAATTACTTGGTTATGCTATTATTATTCTAGTGCTTGATTGGTTGGTATGATAACCTATTATGTGTATGTACAAATGACCTCTAAACAAGTATATGCACTTCCTGAACAAATAAAACCTGGCCTAACCAATCTTCTTCTTTGAAGATGTCGATACAAGGGAACGCCGATACCAATAACCATCCGCCAACAACAACGGCAGAACTACAAGAGCGCATCTCACAAGCCATTGCACAACTCGAGGCCCTTCGCCCCAAGCGCAGCGGAGGTACCTCAGGAAATAACCCACCCAACGGCTGTACCTACAAGCAGTTCTTGGAACACAAACCTCGAGAATATGACGGCACTGGGGGTGCCTTAGCTTTTGTGCGTTGGGTGGAGAAGACGAATTCTGTTTTACGGTTGAGCAAATGTGCCCCAGAACATCAGGTCGCGTACGTAGCTGGACTATTTGTAGATGGGGCTCTGTCATGGTCGAACTTTCATGTTCAGGCAATGGGCGAGACTGCTGCGAATGCTTTGACGTGGGACGAACTGAAAGAACTGATGCGTAAAAGATATTGCTCTAGGGCAGAAGTCCAAAAGTTGGAGACTGAATTGTGGAATTTAAAAATGGAAGGTCCAAAGATAGCTGACTATGTGCAGAGATTTGGCGAATTATCACAAGTTGCTTCACATTTGGTGGAACCGGAATCTAGGAAGATCGAACGTTTCATCGGGGGACTGGCACCTCAGATCCTAAGCCTGGTAACAACATCTAAGCCTTCATCAATCATAGAAGCAATCGATATGAGCGTGGCGCTCACTGAAGAAGCGATTAGACAAGGAAAATTTTCCACTCTGGAAGAGAAAAATGAGACTCCCGTAGAGTCATCTGGGGATAACAAGAGAAAGCTCATAAATTTCAAGAAGGTTACTCGGGTGAGTAACGAGAAGAAGGCCAAAAGGGGAAAAGACTACATGGGTATGCTACCTAAGTGCGACAATTGTCTACGTTATCATGTCGGACGATGTAAATATGGAAAATGTGATAACTGTGGTAAGATGGGGCATCCCAAGGAGACTTGTAGGCAATGTATTGAACGTGGAAATAAAGGCCAAGATGATAGCTAGAACCACGGAGGAAACAATGACAACGACAAAGGCAGGACGAGTGAGAAACAAAAATGTGCTCAAGGTTGTCTTAACTGTGGGAGCAAGAAGCATTTCAGAAAATACTGCCCTAAGAAGAATCAGGCACAAGGATAAAAGCTCAGTAGCAGAGCTAGGGGAGCACACCAGGAATCCAAGCGTGGATATCGGTACGTCCCATATTACTCAACGTTATGCATCTGTGCTGCTAGATACTGTTGCAAATGTTAACTTCGCATCTCTAGAGTTTGAGAGTATACTTGGTTTAGCGGCAAGTAAGTTAGATAATCCGCACTTGAAAGAACTAGCTAATGGGAAGCTAGTAGAAGCCAACGAAGTAAATGGGAAACGGCAAGACAGAACCCGGAGAGCGTGAGTTTACGCTTGACCTACTGCCAGTTGAATTGGGAAGCTTCGACAAGGTAGTTGGATGGATTGGTTGTCAAGTGATCAAGAGGAGATAGATATCCGCATCCCGATGCCGAACGAAGAAACAATCTCAACTCATGAAGCAGGGTACGCCTTTACAAACTACAAATTGCTTGAAGGCACGAAAATTGTTTGCGAATAGGATGTGTTGTTTTCTTGACTCATGTCATGGACAAGGGAGCCAAAGAACCAAAACACTAAGACATTCCTGTGATAAGGGAATACCCTGAAGTCTACCCCAAAGGTTTGCCAAAATTATCTCCTCAACGACAAGTCGAATTTCGCATCGATTTGATTCCAGGTGTCGCGTTTGTAGTTAAATCACCCTAGAGGCTTACACCTTCGGAAATGCAAGGATTGATAGTGTAGTTTCAGTAGTGGGGAGAGAAGGAAGATAACAGACCAAGTTTTCCGTTTTGGGTAACCCCAGTCTGCTCGTCGAGAGAAAGGACGATAGCTTCCGTGCGAACATCAGACTACCAGGAGCCGAACGAGCTAACCAACAAGAGTCGGTGACTCTTGCTAAGGATTAACGAATTACTTATTTAACTAACTGTGAGGATCCAACTACTATTTCCCGACTGATCGATGATCGAGTGTCAATAGCTGCAAATTCAGAAAAAAAGTATACCGGGGAAATTGTGGGACAATAACTTGGTTTTAAACGTACACAAAAAAATTGGTGTTTCCTACACGATGCACATAAAAAATTTACACGGAATACGAAACTTTGAGAATCCAGAAAACTGGTACTTAGGACCTTTGGAAACTCTGGCCCAAACTCGTAAAGGTTGCTCAGGAACCACATCTGTTAACTCAATCAAACATCATCATCCTAACATATATGCCATTTCAGTTAACCAAACAGAAAGTACTTGAATTTCGTTTGTTAAAATCTTAACTTTTGTTTCTAACGAGTAGATGTTTGCAATCTCTACTCCCCTTAATGGTAGTTGCATCGCGTTAATTTTCTTCGCTGAGAGCGAACACACATTTGCTTCGGTACTTGGTCATCTCTTCATTTTAGCAGATACTCATTGTTTCATTACCTGGGGACTTATATGTTACGCATGCACCATTTGCTACGCATGCGGTCTCATTTCAAACGCTTCATTTAAGTTCAAATATTATGATGCTAAATCTAATTACTTTCTTGACTCTTTTGCTATCAAGTCAACACACCTTCTTGAAACTTCATTTATTTCAAATTACATTCATGGTTTATCTTTGTGACCATGCCGAAATTCCTTTGTTGATACATACGTTTATTGCCGGGTTACACTGAAACCAAGTCCAAATGCTTGAACTTATCCATTTCGCATATTCAATTTAAGACGCCATATGATGTATCGAGAGCATCATATTCAAATATTTCTGCAAAGGTTCTTTTGCTTCGAGTGGTAGTTAACTTGTGATTGGCCTATAACTCCACCAAATCGTTTATTGATTTCAATACCTTACGATGATACTTTCACAAAAATTGAAGCTTGCGCTAATTTGAGTACTCACTTCATACACGGATTTAATTGTTTATTCAACAACTTACTCTAAAATCCTTCTTGTTTATCATGATTAAAACAGACCCAACACAGTTGCGTGTTAAGAAAATGGTACACGGATTCATTTCATAGCACGATGTACCTCCTAACGATTCTTTCGTTACAGATTGAACACCTTGCATTTTTCATTGCTTTTCATCTTCGATCAAAAATTGTGGCTCTTTGATGTCCGTTTTCAACTGGAAACTTTACGACATTGTGTAAATCAAATCTTCAGATTGTCTCAGTACACTTTCATTTGATTTCAAACACGGTGAACTTGTTCAGTCACCACAATTATTGAATTAGGTCATTATGACACCTTGTGGTGTCGATACGAACTTGTAGCTTGCGCTAATCATGGTCAACCGTTTCACACAAAACTACGTATACTTTTGTTTGACCTGTCATTTAAACATTCCTGATGCAACTACGAATTAAGACAATAATACACCAGATTCACTCGTAATTCATTTGGCGTATTTCCGCAATTCAAGAATGTCAACACACTAAACTTTACCATTCATCTATCCCGAAGTTGACAGGTCATTTTCATGTTACTATCACAATTGAGTTGTTGATTTCAAATTCATATAGCGGATGCTATGGCTTGTGAAGACTCACTTGCGTATTATGACCGATTGTTTGAGGAATCCATAGGTCAAGACTCCACTTTTGTGGAACCCCTGTTAACTGAGTTATGCTAGTCTATACATCTATACGTCTCGTGTCCATTGACATTAAATGCTAGAACACATACCTGCTTAACCATTGGAGTCCTGTTATACATTCTTGGATATACCTGATGTGAATAAGATCTGTTTCTGTTTTGTGGTTATCTACCTCAGTATTATCCATATACATATATGCATGATGTGACACTGAGGAGTTAAGGTAGTACAAATTTCGAGGATGAAATTTTCTTAACAGGGGGAGAATGTGACAACTGTCAAATTTACATGTATCTGTACAGTTAATTAATATTGATTTATGCTTAATAAATGTGCTTGATTTCAACTGATGATATAAACTGCTTTATGATTTCTGTATCATACATACATGTGCATCACATTTCATACTGTCACAACCAATTACTGCATACAAACTTTAGTGACATACATGATGCACAAAGCACGGATTGCACAGTTAGCGGATAACTCAGAAATATACAAACAATGTTTTGAGGCCCAGTATGAGCCAGAGACAAAGTACTACACCAGTATGGAGTGTAGGGAAGTAAGGACCATAAAATTTCGTCACTAGGTGATAGTTTAAGTGCCGGAAAGTGACTAAAACCCACTCAAAGTGCAGAATTCTGCATCACTTAACAAAATTCAGCATTTTAACATGCTAGTAATGTGCAAAAACATGGCAAAATGGTCCTGTATGCTTTTCTAAGTGCCGGGAATTAAATGTGTCACAAAAAGTTACATAAAAGACATTATACGGATTAAGTTAACACTTTAACGGAACGGTATCTAACCGAACAACCGGACATTACCCGGAACACAAAAATATTTCAAAAAGCATTGTTTCACTTTTTCAGAGCTAGTTATGGTTCCCGAGCACTATAACACACTACATAATTCATGAAACACCAAGAAACTAGACTTTTACCTCTTAACATCCACTAGTTACCCACTTTTACCAACAATTTACATCTTACCCCTTCCCCCCTCATATGACCGTCCCCTAAGGGGACCCCACACAAAGATTGTTTTAATCTTCTTATATCTTCCTAATCTTCTTCTTGGATTATGTAAAGCTTGTATGTACTTCACTAGACACTTTACCCATTGGTTATTAGAGATTATGTTTAAATAAACACTTATCTTTCCCATTTATTCACCACAAAATTTCCTTCTTCTTCTCCCCATAAGTCACGGCTAAACATAGTCCCACCATCACCAAATTTTTTTATCATCATCCATTCAATCCAAGTGTATCTCATGGTGCTAGAGGGTGAATTAGGAGGCTTGGTGTTCACGGATCTTGAAGGACCTCTAGCACAAGCTTTTATCCACTTGATTTACACCATTGTTCTTCCCTAGCTTTAAGCTAGTTGTAAGACTTCTTTGATCCTTGTTTACCTCATGTTTTTAGTGGTTAAAGATTATATTATGATGAAATCATATGAACACTAAAAGAACACAAACATAAATCATGAACACAAAGCTATATATAAAGATGAAACATGATGAAATAATGTTAAAATGTAGTTGTTTTGAATATGTTGATGTTGGCTTGATGATTACTAGTAATATGATGGTTGATCATCCTATGGAACTTGTTAGAGTATGATTAAAAACATGGTTTAACAAGTTAGAGATGATTATGTGCTTTCAAGAAATAATCATCTTCTAGACTAACATGAACTTGAAAGTAAAAACGATTTTTCTTACAAAGTAATAAACCTAGTGAACTAGTAAACTTGTAAATCCAAGTCTTGTGAATGATTTTTCTAAACAAACCAAGTTTAAAAGACGGACTTTGAAAGATCATGATTCTTACATATACTTACACTATTTTTGGAAATAAAATAAGTATATGGATGCTAGTGAAACATGAAAATGTTGTAAATAAATATTTTTGAAAAATGTGTTCCCAAGTTGTGAACATCTAAAAATCCTGAGAATGAGATTTTTAACAAAATTAAACACACATTGAAGGGTAACTAAACCCACTAAACACTTCACCGAGTTACTACGCGTTTTTATAAAACATCAAGTTCATGTTGTGTTATAAATAGAAAAATTTTGCACTTGGTAAGTGTAATATTGTTTAGAGTTTGTTGGTTGATTGTTTGGATGATTTTTGAAAAAAAAAAAATTTTGCTAAATAGCATGGACACCTCCATTTACAAAGGAAACTATGGCTAAATTTTCTAAAAATTCCAACATTTAGAAAATATTTTCTAGACAAGTGTTTACTAGTGTATTTTTAACTTTGTTTTTTTTTCAAAATAAACTTCGCCATAGGTTTTGTTACAAAAATACAAAATTATCGGAGGTTGGTTTTTTTGTAAATAAAATGGGTAAATATATATTTAGAATATATATTTTATACTAAGACATTTGTGTGAATATTTGTCTACTATGTGGAGTAGTTATGTTATTTTAGGGTAAAATGATATAACTTAACAAATACCATGAAAATTACAACTCCAAAATAATACCAAAAGTCACAAGGAATGAATATTTAAGTTACACACTGGATATTGTGAAACCGAAAGCAAAAACGTAACTTATGAAATATTCCGGAAAATACCGTTACAATATATTTTTGGTACATATTATTCTGGAAACGAAAGGGATAAAAATATGATTTTTATACATATTACCAAGTATATCATATTTTCGACAAAAAGAAAATATATTATTTTTGGGAGATAAAATATATATTTTCCTAGTATATTTAGAAGATATTTAATTTTTGGGAAAGATATATATTTTCTTGGGAATACATTATTTTTCACTAAATAAATTATATATATATTTTCTAAGTGTGACTTAAAAATATATTATTTTGGAACTACAACATAAATGTATAAATTACCCCCATCCTTGGGAAGGAAATACGAAGTTAAAATACTTGAGAAGGATTAATACGAAATATTGTTTAAACAATTATTCCAAAATAAAATATAATTTAAAGTTAAAATAATTTATTTTAACAAATAATTATAACTTTGAATAACACAAGGAACACAACTCAAAACGTTAAACTCTAAGCCAAGGCACGCCCCGTTCGTCTAATAGACGTTAGTACACTGTAGGTAGTCGTGTTAGTTGCGGAGATTTGAGTTGACGATACTGAAGACGCACTACTGGGAGTTCATGTCCCCCTTTTCTTTTAACTATTTTTAGTTTTATACTTCGGGGGTGAAATACATGTTACGATTATATACAAACGTTTTATACATGGTATGGTTAGCTTAAGGAGGGTTACTACTTAGATCATGTGAGTGGTGGGTATATCACTTAAGGCCATTAATCCTCGTCGTAGGACCGAGGGACATGAGTGATAGATCTATTCGGGTGTAGCGAGCCCCACCCCTGAGTCCGCTGAGTGGACCATGAGGTGACTATGTCTTATTGACGAAATCTGCTAGGTTTGAGTCTTCCTGCATCACTTCACACATACCATTGGCTTTGCAACCCAGTGGTGAACTCTTTTTCCTTATTGCTACATACCAGGGACTTACATACATACTTACAACATTTTCAAAGGTTTATACATAAACACAAAGGAACACATGAACTCGCTCAACTTTTGTTGATGTTTTCAAACTACATGTATTTCAGGGAATTTATAAGTGGATCTGGCGGGCGTTGGAAGTTTTTATGTTGCGTTAATAATAAAGATGTCATCCATCGTCTTTGAGTTTGGTCAGTGTGTCTCTTTCCTGGACAAGACACGCCTTCCAAACCTTGGTGCTATTCAATATCTTTTGATGAGTCCTTAATGAACTCATAAACATTTTGTATGATTGTAAAACTTGAAACTGAAGTCTACGCTTTTGAAACAAGGTTGTTATGTTTTAAACTTATCTTATGGATGACAAATCTATAGTTTTATCATATAGTTGATGTTATGATTGAATGCAATGATATTAAAGAAGTCACACCATAATCACGCTTCCGCAAAAGTCAGGGTGTGACAGTACTTGAGCTACTGCTCCAATCCCATGGATTTGTACTCATATTTGGTTGTGGTATAAAAACAAATGCTTTGAAAAAACCAAAATAAAACAAGATTGGTGTGATTTGTAAACCTTCTGTGAAAACTTGTAATTGTCAAAAAAAAGTTGGTCCACGAAAAAAGTAATCCCAAATTCCCAATCCTACGAAGAATCTCAGGTCCACGAGATAAACCCCTGGGTCTGTTGATGATTGCCTTGAGCCCAACTTCAACGAGTAATCGTAAAACAATTAATAAAGCCCAATCCAAAACAGAACTATGAAGAAGTAACAACCCACTACTACGAAAGACTGTTAAAAAAAACCAATGATTCTGTAGACTTTTGATTTCCACTAAGTACCAAAGAGGTGAAAGATGAGGTCCAATGATAAATTAGCAAGCCCAAACAATTATTACAATTCACAAAAGATGTTGACTTTAATTCCACGAAAAATGTTCTTCACACAAACCCACTAAAAATGTTGCTGTGTGTTGAGCCTATTGTATTAGTCCACGAAATATTAGAGCGGGCGAATCATATTTTTCGTGAAAGGTTATGACAAGGTTTTTCATGGGAATGTTTGAATATAAAATTCAACGAAAAATATATTAATCTTTCGTGGTATGTGTTTTTCGTGATACAGTACAAGACAAAATACTTGGTTCTTTGTTGACTCAACAATATTCTTCTTTGACTTTAGAAATGATAAGTTTTTTAGATATTTTTCAAAAACAAATCAAATCTTATTTGTGCAGAGAGTTGGTAAACAAGTTTTTCAAACAACTTTACTGAAGAACACTGTATTCACCAACCCATCATGCTTTGAACAACATTTTCAAACAATATTAGACCATGCGTAACGGTGCGTTTTTTTTTAAATTTTTTGCTTTATAACGCCCTATAACGCCCCGCCTACCATTACGGTAGGCGTTATAGGGCGTGATTTTTGAAAACAATTCGTCCCGGCGTTTAAATTAAAACGCTCCTCAAACTTTGACCACCCAATCAACGGCTAGTTCTCCAACGGCTACTTGATTTAATTTTTTTTTTTAAAATATTAAGTATATATATATATATATATAAACAATCAAAACTCATCCATTTTCAACAAAAACAATCTCAAAACCTCTCTAAAAAATCCCACATTTTTTAAAAAAACTTGATGGATTCTCCTAGTTCTTCATCCATGATAAATTTTTACTACAACGAGTATTTTGCAGATGGCGATGGTTCGACCGATGAGGAGATTGAGCAAGAGGCGGTTACGAGTGCATGTCAACTAGCGGTGCGATACGTCAAGCATTCTCGTCGGCCCCAAGCACAAAAAAATAAAAGAGGCTATGTTGAACGAGACCGACGCGCGGCACACGATCGTTTGATGAAAGACTATTTTGACGAGGCGCCGACGTTTTCGAACGAAATGTTTAGGCGTCGTTTCCGAATGAGTAAGCGGTTGTTTCTACGCATAGTCAACGACTTGGAAGCCAACTACGATTATTTTAAACAAAAACCGGATGCGAGAGGGGAACCTGGATTTACCGGTATCCAAAAGTGTACGTCGGCGTTACGAATCCTTGCTTATGGTAACACTACCGACATCAACGACGAGTATCTAAAAATGGCGGAGAAAACATCACGAGACAGTTTGGAACATTTTTGTCGCGGTACAATTCTTATACGACGAGTACGCTTAGTTTTTTTTTTTTTTTTGAATCTTATGTTTGTCTATATTTTTTTATAAAGGTATAATTGATGTGTACGGTGCGCGTTATCTTAGAACGCCTACATGGGAGGACCTTCAAAAGATCTACGAGGTACATAATGCCGAGCATGGTTTGCCTGGTATGATCGGGAGCATAGATTGCATGCATTGGCGTTGGGACAACTGCCCGACTGCATGGCGAGGCCAACACACACGGGGTGATCAAAAAGGACCCACTATTATTCTTCAGGCGGTTGCTTCACATGATCTTTGGGTTTGGTCGGCTTACTTTGGCGTGGTCGGGTCATGCAATGATATCAATGTTTTTGAACAATCTCCGTGTTGGTACACTTTATGTGGACGCGACTCGGCTCGGTTCGACTCGGCTCAGTTCGACTTGGTTTCGACTCGGTTAGGTCCGGCTCAAGCCCGAAGTCACGACATTCCTCTGTCGTGCGCCCCAGAGTTCGACACGCGAGGCACGGAACGCCGCAAGCCATTCCCGCCTAAACATCACCATGACATCATCAATGTAATGTCATGATGATGTTAGTTTTTGTCTCATATATGAACTTAGTGAAATATGTAAACAGAATCATGTTCTGGGCCGTAACCTTTGCACATTGGGCTGAAGATTTGGTTTGGACATTGACTTCTATGTGGGCTTATAACACATCGACGAAACAGATAGGTATTAAATTGTAAACGACGAAACATAGTGTGTTTCGTCGACTAGGGTGTTTCGTCGAGTGCTTTATGTGTTTCGTCATGTTCAGTCTGTGTCTTAGTATAAATACACATCTCTGTTTCATTTGAACACAGAGATGAGTACAGAGAGATCAGAAAATACTTGTAAAGAAACTCTGTCAAAATTCCGTCAAAACTGTGTTTGTATCAGTTTGTAATCGGTTCTCATCCCGTTAATCAATAGAGTGTGTTTCATTGGTTAATCCGTGTTCTTTATTACACTTTGTTTGGTTTGCACCGTCACGGGGATTCCGCACCCGTTACCGTGTTCGTGATAAACAAGGATAGGTGTTCGTTATCGATCCACCGGAAAAACGGACCTACAATTGGTATCAGAGCTTTGGCTCTAATCCTTGTTTAAAACCAAACATATTTGGGTTTTTATCAGGTTTGAAACTCGTTGTTGTTGTGATTTAAAAAAAAAAAAAAATATTCTTGAAAGTTTATATATTTTTCTGGAAATATTTGCTGAAAATCAGTGTTTGAAGTGTTGTTTTGCTATAAGTTTTAGTGAAAACCTTATTATTTTGCATTTCTACATATTTGTGTTTGGTTTTCGTTGAAAGTTTTAAGCAAAATTGTGTTTCGGAAATTTGTCGGTTCACCGGAAAACTCATAAGTTTACCGGAATATTCAAGTGTTCTTCATATCTACAACTGATCTTCAAACTATTCTTGAAAATTTCTAGTGTTTGATCTTTGTTTGGAAATTGATTAAAGTGTTATAACATATTATACATTAAATTGACTTTAGTGTAAATTTGTGATCATTATTTTCTGAAAAAGCATGTTGAGTTGAAAATTGTGGCTCTTGTCAGGAGATAAGTTTCAAGATAATATCTCTTCTTGTTTCGTCGGTTATCTATTATCAAAGATCAGTCAACTTCAAAATTCAACAGTCAAACATTTCGGCACAAATTAAAAAAAAAATAATCAATTTCGTCATCCACTAAACCAGTTTCGTGGGCCTCCTGTTTCGCCGAAATTGAAAGCCCAAAAGTAATTTTGTTTCATCGATATCTTGGGCCCAGAATACATTCTATCCTGTTTAGTCAATTTATATAAAAGCCCATAATAACTTGTTTCACTTCGTCGACCTTGACAGCCCAATATAGGCTTTTGTTTCGTCAAGTTTTTAAAACAAAAATTGGGCCAGTTCGTCTAACTTAAAGCCCAAACAAAAATTTTGTTTCGTGGGCTTATTATCAAAACCTGTTTCGTAATTGTCATTATTAGGATTCTGTTTCATCGAAGGTTATAAAGATCAGTTTCGCCAATATCAACATACAACAACTGTTTCGTCGACAACAAGAATCATTTCTGTTTCGTCGACAAGGTTACACTTCTGTTTCGTTGACCAGTTTACAGTTCTGTTTCGTCAACAAGTTTTCATTTCTGTTTCGTCGACACATCAAAGCATAATCAGTTTCGTCAACCTGAACATAATTCGGTTTCGTCGAGTGGTCAACATCACAACTGTTTCGTCGATACTTGTATTATTTTAAACAGAAGACTTGCAATAGTGTCATAGCAGTCTGTTTTCAAGTGTGTGACCAGTTTTTTTTTTTTTTTTTTTTTTTTTTTTGTGAAATGTATTCTGGAGGAGGTTTTATCCCGTTAGCAAGTTCCAGTTCAGCTCAGGCTTATTCTGGAGGAGGTTTTATTCCTTTTATACCTCCAGTTTCTACTACTCAACCTCAGGCTTATTCTGGAGGAGGTTTTGACCCGTCAGCTTATTTACGACAACCAAAGTTACAAACGGCGTTTGTATCAAATACAAACTCTTCTCCGTTTCCTCAATCAGCTCCACCACCGGTTTTCGATCCAAGTGCCTATTTTCCTAAACCTACTGTCGATTGTGGTCCGGTCATACCGTTAGGAAACAGTGATCAAACAAGAACTGCACTTTATGCTGAAGTTGTCAAGAATGTCAGTGATGGTGAATCTTCAGGAAGCTATTACAGTTCAGAATCAGACGTCAAGGAGGGAATGGATTCTGAAGCTGATAATTTGTCGAATGATGCTAACGAGAAATCTGACTTGATCAAGAAAGCTGATGCGACATCAAAAGAAATGGAGAAGATTCTCACTGAAGATGGATCTTTCTCTTCTCAGACTGTCTTTATGGCAAATGTCTCAGCTTCTACAAGTCAGGTAAAATCTGAAATTCTTATCAACTGTAGAGATTGTGAGTATATGAAAAATGAATTTGATAGAATAAAGCTTCACTGTGATTCGATTCATATTCACAATCAGAGTTTAGTTGTTGAAATGGCTAAATGCAAAGAATCGAATATGGCTTTAGTTCGAAACGAGAAAGAATTTAAATCTATGATTGAAACTCTAAAGAAAAATGTTTCCGAAGTGACAAAAACTGTTTATCATAAACAAGTTAGTATAAATGATTACATTAACATTGTTGAGGAAACTAAAAAGGAACTAGCCATTGCCAAATGCGAGCATGATGCAATCAAGCAAAAGTTGGAGAGTTATTCTAACTCCCGATTTGTGCTCGATCACATCATCGACGTTCAACAACTAAAGGGAAACGTTAGTGGTGTTGGGTATAAGAAGTGTCCGCCCCCTTTGAGACATGATTATGCTTATATGCCCGATGAGGAGGAAATGCCTCGGTTTGAACCAACTGTTCCTCTTAATTATGAGGAGTTTACAACTGGCTTAGGGTTCAAAACGGACAATTCATCGGAGGGCTCATCTGGAACAACCGAAAATTCAACATCTGTTGGTACGGAACAAAGTCCTCCCACAGTTGAGGACTATGATTCGTCAGATGATGAACCAGATGTGAGTGATGAGGATAAATCTCTTGAGAAGAACAAAGGAGTAGAAGTGCCTTTTGAGAATCACATTCTGTGTGATCCTCCTACTCCTGTTGTGCAATCAACTGATGCGAAACAAGAGATAGATCCTATCACTAAAAGAGTGTCTACTGTTAAAAGTGATAACGTGTTGTACACTTTAGTTGGTGATGACAAAATTTATTCAAATACAACTTTTCCAATTAAAAATGTCAATCAATCTTTGATTGATAAAGTGTTTGAAGATACTACCAGTAAGTTTTTGGAAAAGGGGATTCCGAGAGTTTCAGTAACTCAGTGTGATCCGATTCCAAAAGCTGAAGTTAGAAGAAAATTTGGAAATCAAATATCACCAACGAAGCAACAACCTGTCACTTTTAAGGGTAAACAACAACAACGAGCTCAAAAACCTAAGGTTACACAACCAAAGGCTGAAACAAAAGGAGCTCGTCACAAGAAGAAAGCAAAAGACGTGAAGTTTGTGGCGTCCAAAGGTACTGATAAAGTGGAGACTTTTGGAAATAAGTCAAATACCGATTTTGTTCAAAAGGTTAACATTTTGAAACGTAATAATGATAACAATTACACTCAACACACAAATGGGTGTGAAGCTAGTACCTCTGGGACTACAACTTCTACGTCTGGTCGTCGATCAAATTCTCCTAAGTTTGTTGAAAGGAGAACTTGTTTCAAATGTGGGAAGTTTGGGCATATCATTAAAGACTGCACAAACTCGCCCAAACCAAATTTTGTAGAAAGAGCACCACCTGAAAAGGTTCACCCACAACGTCGTCCTGTTTCACCAAAACATGATAAAAGAACTGTTAAAGAACAAGAAACAAAACAACGACGTCAAAACGTCAAAAAGGTTGAAAAGGCGTTAAAACCGGAGGTTGTCCTAACAAAATCTGTTGAATCAAATGTTAAATATGAAAAACAAAAACAGATTTGGATACCAAAATCGGTAAATGTTTCAGGGGGAGCTCATTCTATTACGAATCATCGGGAAATGGATGTCACAATCCTCGATGATGACGGACGACCCAAGTCTGTGAAGGCTTGGGTCCCCCTCTCCAACTAATCTCTGAGTGAGTGTGTAGGATGTTCCAGGAGGAACTATCGATAGTCTTTGGATTGTTGATAGTGGAATGTTCTTGCACAAGATAGGCGATAGAATAAATTGTTGCCTTTGATGGAGAGAAAAAGAAGAGAAGACAGAATTGTCTGTCGAAAGAATTTGAAAAGCTTCGACAAAATGAAAATCATTCCAAGAGTTTGGTTGTTCAAGGCTTTAATCGGGTCCCCAGGGTAGATTCAAATCAAAATTGTGATTGAAGAAAATGTGTTTGTTGAACAAATCAACCGGGTGTGCGGATGCCTTGGCATGGATTGAACAACCGCACACTACTTCTCAAGAGAAAGACAAAGACCTTCGCTGGTGCAATGTTGAAGACCAGCCGGACCCAAAGGTTTCTGATCTTGTTGCTGTGAAGAGATTTCTCAGTAGCTACAAAATCGACTTTGAAATCCACACCGGGTGGATATCCAGTTTGGGAGAGCGCTCAGATTCCTTGCAATGCACGAAGCAGTTGCAGGATACGGTTTTAAATTTCTAATCTCTCCTATACTTGTCGATATTTAAGCTGCTTTATAAATTGTTATCCTCTTGTAGCACTCTTTGGCCAGAAAATGTTGTCATGGTCCGCACCGCTTACCGACATGCCAACTCATTTTTCCAAAATTCGAGAAATCATTTCTCATTAAAATTAATTTTGGTAAACGGCATTGAGGTAAAACATGAGTTAACCAACATCGGGAAATCGTTTTT
>JARYGA010013297.1:0-41634 GCA_030545235.1 Helianthus tuberosus | reverse complement strand
GGGTTTTCTTATGCAGAAGTTGGAGAGATCAGATTGTGTGTGTATGCAGTATATAGATAAATGGCATGGATCTTTATAGATTGATTGAGATCTAGTAGAGATCTTACGTGTTTCAAATTTGTGAGACAAAAATCTCTTGCAGAGATTTTGTATGGATTTATAGAGATTTTGGAAATCTTAAAGAGATTTTGCAAGATTTGCTAAGATTTGATAAGATTTTTGTAGAGATCTTATATATATTATGTGCGGTTTAGGCTTGTGGGTTTTGGGCTTGGGCCCAGGGCCCACAAGCCTATCTCATGTGTAAGTAGCCCGTAATTCCTACGAGACCCGATATCGTAACCCAAACTCCATAGATTAAAATTTAGTTTTAAAACTATGTAGAATTAATGTCGGTATTCGTCGTTGTCGCGTTTGACCGTTGGTTGCGCAAAATCGCGTAAAACGCGTCGGTTCCCGTTCCAATCCGTTTTTCGATCCGATTTTGACTGTAGTTACTAAAATTTTATTACGGAGCTAAATATAGCATAAAATGTAAGTTCTGAAGGTGACAGGCGTCTCCGTCGCTTCCGTTTTGTTGCCGATGCGTTTCATGCTGTCGCGTTTTTAGTTCACGTTTGCGTTTGTGTCGCACGGAAGCCCAATAAATTCACAAAATTAATTTCATAGACGTAAATTATTCGTGTAACATTCATACTTGTCGGCGTTGTCAGTATTTTGTACGGCATCAGTTCGTTGTCGCTTAATATTCACCGGATCTTTCCGTAAACCACCGTTCACGCCCTGTAAAGCCCGTTAGCCGTTTCTAGGCACTCCAAAGGCCTAATTAAGTTAATTTGTGTTTTAAACACTATTTATTGTCGTGTTAATCATTTGTTAATCACGTAATTAGGAGCCGTAAATCACCGGTTGTCACATTCTTCCCCTGTTAATGAAATTTCGTCCTCGAAATTTAGACTACGTTAACTCCTTAGAGTTACGTTATGTGTAGATAAATACGAATAGTATCAAAGTGGATGAACACAAAAATGAATCAAGACTTGTTGGATCGTCGTGTGACCCTAACGAGTCAATCTGATGTGTTCATCATCAAAAACAAAGGCGGAATCAATGTAATTGATGTAAAACAGCTTGTTCTTTCTAATTATCTTCTTATTGATTGATTCTGAGCTTTTTACAATTCTGATAATAATTCGGCAGCACCTCGGCTCACAATCTATGAATTAATTCCGTTTCAAATGAACAAGGCACACTCCTATATATAGCCGGACTAATTCCGCTTGAAACCAACTCAAACGAAATTACCATCTCAAACGGAATTACCTAATTCCGTGCGATATTAGCTAATTTCGCTTGAAACTCTAATTCCGTTTGAAATGTCTCTAAGCACCTTTCAAGCGGAATTACCCTATAAACTTGTTTTCTCGGTTTCCGTTCCCTGATCTATCTAATACAATACAAGACTTGATAAAGACGAAGTTAACAGACATCAGTGCACCAACAGACTCCCCCTTGGATGTTGACGAAGTCTTTAGCATTCAGTCTTCAATCTTTAGTCTTAATCTAATGTTCTCTGCCCTAAAATGTCTTGACATTGCAAAAGCTTCTTTCAATCTTCATCTTCAAACTCCCCTTTGAATGTTGATCTAGAATTTTGACTCCCCCTTTCGAAGACTTCCCATCACGATAAGCTAGGGCTCGAATTCTGGTTCAAACTATGATATTTCTTTGCCATATGGATCTTGACTCCTGTTTCCTGCACAATCTCTACCTAAATATAAGATATATGATAATAACAATTTCAATTCTAAACTTACCATTCACCTTCATTTGATGATCTTATCAGTGTATAGAAATCCATTTAAGTATCCAGGTCCAAATTAATGACCCTGATTACTCAATTTGTCTACCAAGTCCAACTTAATGACCTTGGTTGACCTGAGACAAATCACACTGACATTTGTTCAACTTTGTTCACTTCAATTCCTGAAAAATTTACAAGTTTCAACTTAATGAACTTGTTTTGACTTTTCAAATTTTCAAGTTTAACATATTTAGCTCCCAACTCATCATCCAGCTCAGAAACTTCCTGCATCTGCTTCAACTCGAATCCGAAGATCAGCTTTCCACTTTGGTTTGTCGGAAAATAAAGCAGAAATGTAAAATCTTTTTAGATTTTTAATAAAGTTTCTAAACTAAAAATGAATTACAGAAATAAAATGCAGTAAATGTAAACTATTTACAAACATATTTTTGGTGAGCGTGTTAGGGAATCATATCAGCTGTTCGACAAGTCACAAGTACCGTTAAGCTTTGATTACATACTCAGAATTAAACAATTCGCTTAGATTGTCGATATGCTGATCCACTTAAATTCTCACACACATTTCAATCTGTCCAGGATACGGATTAAGTGTTTTAGAGACTTAAACTTATCCATGTGTCCCACCTCTTGAATATACTCCCGTATCCAGATCCCAATATTCAGTCTTACAGGTGAGTATACCACAGATGATATCTGTAAGGGGTTAAATGCGAAACCGTGAGAGCTCAGGTCAGAACTTCCGTTCAGCAGAGAGATGACGGTTCGACTTTAGGTGGGTCCCCTTTAGAGGATTTTTTTTTACAATAGCACATGATTTACATATTTTTTCAATGTTTCATCATTTTTTATGCTGAGGGCGATGCTATATTTCAAGCAAGCAGTAAAGTATTCTCTGGGGACTAGGCCATTGCTTCCGCAAAATCAGAAGTCTCGGGATAATACTCCAGATATCACTGAGTATAAAGACCTAGTATCTCAGAAAGAGGGATCTTTCAAACAAGATTTCAGGGGTTACCTATATATCCAAGTAGTGTTCCCCACGAAATAAGTAAGTAAAGATTTAGGTTTATATCCCGAACAAACATACTAAATGTGTAAAAACCTATCGGCACATCATCAGCGAGACTGTTTAAAACTTTTTAGACTATACATATCTTTAGCATACCTTAACTGTCAAACTGATGTACTATCATTTTCCCTTTTTACACAAGCTCTTTTTGAGTTTTATATTTTTTTTGGATTTTTGAAATATCTCATGTTTTTGTATTTTTGAAATTTTTTACTGTTTTTGTATTTTCTGAAAATATTACCCTATACTCCCCCTAAATACCAAAATAGGTAAAAAATCGACAAACCATTGCAGATTGCTTTTCAACATCATCTACAATGTCTCCTTCATCAACGCCAATAATTTCCTCCAACACCGATAAAAGCTTCATACCATTCAGTTTTAGCAAATATTGAAAACGTGTTTTATCAAATGCTTTGGTATGTAAATAAGCTTTTTGCTCGTCAGTGTGGATTTTCTCAATTCGTATCAACTTCTTCTCGAAACAATCGCGAATGAAGTGATGACGAATTTCAATGTGTTTGGTTTTAGCGTGATGAACTGGATTTTTAGTAATGTTAATTGCTGCCTCATTATCAACAAAGATAGGGGTGTTTAGAAATTGCAAACCGTAGTCGCGCATCTGTTGCTGGATCCACAAGATCTGAGAACAGCAACTGCTCGCAGAAACATATTCAGCTTCACATGTGGATAAAGCTACAGAGGTCTGCTTTTTGCATTGCCAGGTGACCAATCGTGGTTCGAAAAACTGGCACCCCGCTGTTGTTGATTTAGCGTTAACTTTGCAGCATCCGAAATCAGAATCAGAATACCCTTCGAGCGTAAAATCGCCTTCTCTAGGATACCACAACCCCAATGATGGAGTTCCTTTCGGGTAGCGTAATATCCTTTTCACAATCACCATATGCGAAGCTCTAGGATTAGACTGAAACCGCGCTGCGAGGCAGGTTGGATACATAATATCGAGTCTTGAAGCTGTCAAGTACATTAACAAACCAATCATAGAACGATACAACGTTTCATCTACCTTCTCTCCGGTGAGATCAGGGTTTATCCCATGATTCGTCGCTAATGGGGTGGAAGCTGGCGTAGAACCTGACATCCCAAATTTCTCCAAGATATCATGAACGTACTTCGTTTGATGTATGAATATTCCTTTGGGTAGTTGATCAACCTGCAGTCCCAAAAAGAATTTCATCTCACCCATCGATGACATTTCAAATTTCTGCTTCATAACTCGTTCGAAATCTTTGCACAAATTTTCATTTGTTGACCCAAATATGATGTCATCCACGTATATTTGAACTATTAGAAGATGTCCGTCGACCTCTTTGGTGAAGAGAGTGGCATCCACTTTTCCACGGATGAAACTGTTGGCTAGTAGGTGTTGAGACAATGTCTCGTACCAAGCTCTCGGGGCCTGGTGTAAACCATACAGCGCTTTATCCAGCAAATAGACCTTATCTTTGTGGATTGGATCGGTGAAGCCCGGTGGCTGACCGACATATACCTCCTCTTTTACCTTCCCATAGAGAAACGCCGATTTAACATCTAGCTGATAAACTTTAAATTTTTTCCAAGATGCAAATGCTAGGAAGATTCGGATCGCTTCTAGTCTAGCCACTGGAGCATATACTTCGGTGAAATCTATACCCTCCTGCTGACTAAAGCCCTGGACTACGAGTCGAGCTTTGTTACGAATAATAACTCCATGATCATCCCTTTTGCACTTGAACACCCACTTGGTGTTTATCTTCCTTTGACCATCAGGCAAGTCTACTAACTTCCACACACCTAACTTCTTGAATTGGCTCAGTTCCTCCTGCATCGCATTGACCCAAGAATCTTCAGTAAGCGCCTCTTTATAAGTCCTTGGTTCAATCTGCAAGATAAAACAACTCAGTGAGAACTCAGTTTGTAATGGAGCAACTTTTAAATAAAAACATGTAAGCCCTTGATCAAGTTGTCTTCTAGTGCGGACGCCTGATTGCAATTCTCCGATTATCAGCTCCTCTGGATGGTATGAAAGTGTTCTTGGCATCACCTCGCCTGGAACATCTACCTCTCCTTCCAAATTTGTGACATTCTGATTTGCACCTTGTTCACTGACTGGAACTGCTTGACTTGAAATCTGGATTAGCTCCCCCTCAGAATCTGAATCACCATGATCAAAAACTGGTCTATCATCAGATTCTTGATTATCGTTGACTACCGTCTGATAGTCAAGAGATTCCTGAATATCATCATGTTCACCAGCATTACTTGGACCTGCTTCATCATCGTTCGAAGCTTGTCGTTGACGATTGAAAGTTTCTGCTGGGAATCTTTCCTGCGATTCTTCATACTCTCTCAAAATATCCAACTCGTCAAAGAAATCCGGTTCTTCTTCAATGTCAAACGAATCCCATAAAGTATCATAATTAAAACACCATGAGTCACCGGGATTCTGAGGCGGCATAGTATACCCCTGGCACTCAACATGTTGTGCTTCGATGATCCGGTTCAAGCTTGGAACAAAGACTCGTTTCAATGGACTAGCATAACCCACGAAAATTCCTTCAATGCTCTTTGCACCAAATTTTCCAAAAGGCTCTAGAACAGTGCAGGGATACCCAAACGGTTCTAAATACTTCAGGTTCGATTTGCGGTTGTTGATCAGCTCGAAACATGTCTTGTTGAATTTCTTCACTGTGAGAACCCTGTTGAGTGTATAGCAAGCGGCTGACACTGCTTCTGCCCAAAAATTGACTGGTAGCTTAGAATCAGCAAGCATCGTCCTAGCCGTTTCGATTAGCGTCCTATTCTTTCTTTCAGCTACTCCATTTTGCTGCGGAGTGTAAGGAGCACTAAATTCTTGCAATATACCTTGCTCGTCACAATACTCTTCCATCTTGTTGTTCTTGAACTCTGTACCATTATCACACCTGATTCTTCTAATTCGAGTTTGGTACAAGTTTTCAATTTTGCTGAACAACGCCATCAAGCTTTCGAAAGTCTCATCCTTTGTCTTCAGAAAAGATACCCATGAAAATCTCGAGTAATCGTCAGTTACTACCAGACAGTAGAGATCACCAGTTATACTTTTGACATTCACTGGACCAAAAAGATCCATATGAATTCTCTCTAACGGTCTTGAGACTGAGTTAACTTTCTTTTTAGGATGGGATTTCTTCTTTTGCTTGCCTTTGAAGCAACTAATACACTCACCTTCCAAATGAAAACCTTTCACATTAACACCAGTAACTAAGTCGTTATGCACCAGGTGATTCATTTTTCGGAGATGAATATGGCCCATCTTTCGATGCC
Organism: Helianthus tuberosus; assembly: GCA_030545235.1. NCBI lineage: Eukaryota > Viridiplantae > Streptophyta > Magnoliopsida > Asterales > Asteraceae > Helianthus > Helianthus tuberosus. The sequence continues at coordinate 35,434 of JARYGA010013297.1, read as the reverse complement.
ATAACTTTGATTCTTTTTCTGTTGCTCTTGACACAAAACAGTGAGCTTGACCCGTGGTTGTAGTAGCTACGCTCATATCCAACACGTACAGATCATTCACTCTAGGTGCCCTCATGATAAACCACTCTTCGGGAACAACAAATCCTGGTTTCAAGATCAAACATTCTTTGTCTGTAAAGTGCGTCGTATACATGCGATCACAGATCTGAGATATGCTTAGAAGATTGTTTTCAAGCTCGGCGATGTAGTTCACTCTCTCAAACGTGATAATCCCATTTGATAAAGTTCCTTCTCCAACTATTCGACCACCCTTATTACCTGCGAATCCCACGTAACCTCCATTAAACCCTCTAACATCATACAGTAGGGTCTTCTTCCCTGTCATGTGCCGAGAAGCTCCACTATCCATAATCCATCGTGAAACGGATCTTGGAAGCTCCTGCACATATCAAAAACATTTAGTGAGATTTTGATGCCACCCAAGCCTCTTTTGACTCGGGTAACTTGACATTTATGTGACTTTTTGCAATGTAAAGTGGCGGAAAATTCTTGTTATTCATCTTCAAGCTTTCTTCAGATCCAACCTCAACCTTTTTGTATAAGAAAAACTCATCTTTCTTAGGTTGACCGGTTGGTTGATCTTTCTTTTGAACATTCTTCTTCTCTGGTGGAGTAAAAGATTGTTTCTCCAACTGTTCATAATAATCCAAAGGAACATCCATCTTTACCGAAGTGGTAGAAGACGATTGTTTTTCTGACTCTGAAACCTTTGGTTTTGGAGAACCTTTTGGCTTCCATGTTTGTTGAGATGAAGCAACCCGTTTGTAAAAATTGTTATTTTTAGTTTCCAACTTCTTAACAGGTTCAATTTTGACTTTTGTATTCTCATTTTTCAAAATTTTCTCAACAACCATTGGAGCTTTGCCTTTTGCATCAACCTTCTTTTTCTGACTCTCAACAACTTCAGACTTAGGCTTAAAGTTGGTACACTTTCGTTCAATATGCCCAACTTTGTTACATTTGAAGCATGTACGAGTATCAACTACTCGACTTGTGCCTTCAGTCTGAGGTTGTGAGGCCCTCTCCTCAAAGAATTCTTGATTTGATTTTGAAAAAATCTCAGATTCTTGCTCGGAATGAGAACTCGAGCTTTTTACAAACACCTTTTTCTCAGCAAACTTCTTGTTTTAAAAATTCTTTCTCTGATATTTCTTACCACCCTGATAACCACCCGACCATCTGTTTTGATTGTTGTTATAAAAACGCGGTGGTACAACAGCCTTTTTGTAGTAAGCTTTATTTTTTTCAAAGTTTAGTTGTCTTTTTGCATTTCTCAAACCTTCTATTTCAGACACATCAATCTCAATCAACTTGAACACATTTCTTAGTTTCCCTACATTCACATTCTCCAAAGGAAAATCAAGATCCGAATACAACTTATCCGATCCTGCCATCTTGTACATCACAAGATGTGGTTCTTCATTTAAGTTGTTTTTGGACTTTGATTTCGGAATATATTTGTCCAAAAAGCATTCATCATCCTCAGTAGTGTCACTATCAGATTTCAAAACACTTTCAAGCGCACTTTTAATGACTTCTGATTGAACACTTCCTTCATCGGATGATGAAGTGAATGTGACATCGATTGTGTCTGGAAGTTTCACTTCATTTTCATCTTCATCATTAACCAACCCTGAATTTTTCTTTGAATAATTGTTTAGAACAGGTGGTGGAACCTGATGATACCCCACCCCGGTTCCATCAGGATATACATCTTCGCCTGCTTTGTTCTTTCCAATCGGTTTAGGAACAATATGCTGAAGAACAAAACTTGCGTAGCTGTAACTGTTCAGTTTCAACTGGATGCGTTCATTTTCAATTTTAGCTTCTTGAAACTGAAGCTTCAACTTAGCAATTTCATCCAGTTGTTGGTTGATTAACTCTTCTTTAACCCTAAGAACTCCTTTTAATTGCACATTTTTTGTACATGTCTTACCATTTCTTTCATCAGAATCTTTCACCGTTCGTTTTAGCTTCTCAAAATTTTCTGAAAGTTGACGATTTTCATGAATCAACTTTTTGTTTTCTTTCCTAACTCTTTCTACTTCAATTTTATCATTTTTGATTTTCTCAGTTAGTTCTTTTATGCGATCATTTGAAGCTTTTAACATTTTATCACGGTTTAAGATCTGATCCTCCACATCTCTGACTCTTTTTGTCAGATCCTCAGTCTTTTTACCACTGTGGTAAGTGATTGTACTACAAACCTTGCAGTTTTTCATGCAATTTTTGCAGTCGCTCTCAGTTTTATCTTTCTTACCTGACTCTTTGATAGCATCATTCTAACTGACCTTGTTTTTGGACTCAGTGCCAGAACCAGAAACTACCTCTAGTTCTTTCGCAACGAACACTTTGTCAGCCATCTTCTTCAAATTCTCAGCGGTAAACTCTTGTGTCGCATCAATAATCCCTTCATCAATTTTCTTTGACTGCTGCTCTTTCTCCTTTTCCTTTTCTTTTTCTTCAGCTTCTCCTCCTCCCCACCATTCTCTCTGTTTGGCTTCTTCTTCTTCAGCAATTTGTTTGGTGAGAACTTCAACATCAATGGTTTTAGAATCAATATCTATGTTACCATCGGGATCTAGGTAACATTCTCTATCAGCATCCCATCTTTTTGCTCTCTTTGCTTCGTTGTAAATCTTAGACATTCTAATCATCTTGTCTTGAGCTTTCATCTTTCTGTAATTATATTTCTCTTGTTCATTCCTACTATCTTTGAAAGGAACTTCTTTTATTACAGCAAACGCATAGCCCACTGCATCCTCTTCTGGTAACACCTCACTCCAATCATATCCCTCATCATCATGAATAACAGCAAGAGCTCTTGATTTTTCTTTGGGGGTATCTTCAAGCTGCTTCATTCTGGGAGGTTCAGATTTGTTTTGATGGTAGATAGCTCTCTTGTAATAATCCTCTCTGAACGGATTTGCAGTATCATCACCAGGTGCGTTTCGACATTCGCGTTTAAAATGTCCCTTTTGTTTGCATCTGAAGCACGTGACCTTTGATTTATCAAAACCAAGTTTGGTGGAAGGTTCGCCAATTGAATGTCTGCCAGTAATCTCCATGAACCTTTGAGCTCGTTTGACCGCACTAGCCATACACCACCTGATGTCGATCAACTCCTTCTCTTCTGGGTCGATCTGGTCATAATCCTCCTTGGTGAGATTTGTGTTTCCAATCTTACCCGTAACCAGGCTCTCGTACGACTCTAGAACATACGCTAAAAACACCATCTGTTGTTTTGCGGATTCCTCACTGAAGTTTTGAGCATTCTTCAGATCCACAGCAATATTACAGTGGAATAGATTTTTCGGAACAGATTGGCTTGGAGTTGTTGATGAAGCACCACTATGAAAACCACTTCTAGGACTCTCTTGATTTGTCTAGTAAGAACCTTCAGCTGAGAAAGCTGTTTTCGGAGACACATTCTTCGGTATCCCATCTCCCCTGTAATACAACCCAACATTCTGCTGATATGTGGAATGATTGACTTTGAATGATTTCTTGATCTCCTGCTCACGACTCTCCAGTCTCTCAATCAACAGATCAACTGTTAGTTTCTCTGACTCGATTGTATTTTTCAGCATCAATGCAAAGTATTGCCAGTCTTGTTCATCCGGCAAAGAATCAAACAGCTTGTCAACCAGTTCTTCACGAGAATAAATGATTGCATGTCTTGCCAGCTCCATCTTCAGATGTCCAAATCTCTCAATCATCTTAGAAACAGACTCATTTTTCAAACAGCCAAATAGATCAAACTCTTTTCTTAACAACTTCTTTTTGTTTTTGACTATTTTTGCACTGCCCACACATTTAACTCTCAATTTCTCCCATAGATCTGTTGAATTTGTGTACTCAATCAGTGCTATTATATCGTCTCTCACAGACTGATGAATCGAGGCAATGCATTTCTGTTCAGCCACATATCTATCTATCTCCTCATTTTCTGTCAAATTTTCAAAATCTGATCTTCCCATAACAAAACCATTCTTCAACATCCTCCAACTGGGATATGCAAATGCTTTGAGCCATTCTTCAAACTTTTTCGACCATTTATTGTAATCTTCAATCGCCATCAACTTGGGAGGTTTGTTGTACGTCCCATAAGCACACTCAACACTTAATGCATCAGAAAGAGTCTTTCTGGCATTCGGAGCTTTCTCATTTGTGTTGTTTGATGTGTCGGTTGAAATATCATCTCCACTATTTCCAGCAAAAGCAAAAACGCCACAGAATGGATTCATGAACTCATCCATCTTTACATACCTGAAATGATCAACAAACACTTAATATTTTTTTTGAAATTTTGAAAATCAGTTTCAAACGAAATTAGTTGAAGCGGAATAGCTTCAAACGAAATTAACTTCTTCAAACGGAATAAGGCTTTTCAAACGATATTAACTTTCAAACGAGATTACCAGTTCACGCGGAATACCAATTCAAACGAAATTAGGTATTTCAAATGGGATTAAGCCAATTCAAACGGAATTAGCTGCTTTGAAGCGGAATTAGTAATTCCGTTTGAACGTTTCAAACGAAATTAGATCTCGTTTGAAGATGACTGCACTTTTCAAGCGAAATTAGACCCAATGTGTAATTCCGTTTACTGATATTTTCAAATGAAATTAAGAACAATATGTCTAATTTCGTGCGGAATTAGGATCTGGTTCAAACGGAATTATGATGACGTCATTATGTGCGATCAGTTTTTCAAGCGGAATTAAAAGTTTTATCAGTTTTAAGTCGAATTTTAGTCCAATTCTTTCAAGGATTAGATAAAACTATGTTTCGCTTATAATATGTGAGAATCAAGCCATTTTGTCCATTAAATCTTGTTCAAATCAAAAAAGAATGAGTAGAAGAAAGAGAATCCGATGAAATCAAGCTGAATTGGTATGAACTCCTCGTCCTGAGCTCTGATACCACTTGTTGGATCGTTGTGTGACCCTAACAAGTCAATCTGATGAGTTCATCATCAAAAACAAAGGCGGAATCAATGTAATTGATGTAAAACAGCTTGTTCTTTTCTAATTATCTTCTTATTGATTGATTCTGAGCTTTTTACAATTCTGATAACAATTCGGCAGCACCTCGGCTCACAATCTATGACTTAATTCCGTTTCAAATGAACAAGGCACACTCCTATATATAGCCAGACTAATTCCGCTTGAAACCAACTCAAACGGAATTACCATCTCAAACGGAATTACCTAATTCCGTGCGGAATTAGCTAATTTCGAATGAAACTCTAATTCCGTTTGAAATGTCTCTAAGCACCTTTCAAGCGGAATTACCCTATAAACTTGTTTTCTCGGTTTCCGTGCCCTGATCTATCTAATACAATACAAGACTTGATAAAGACGAAGTTAACAGACATCAGTGCACCAACAAAACTTATTCGAATCATGTGATTTAATGACATTCCTCAACAATAAGAACCCAACGGTTTAAAAGAAATATGTTTCAAAAATTGATGTCAAAGGAAACAAGACGAATAGGTACAGTCACTAATGTGACTAATTTAACAGGGATCCAACAATGAACAGGAACTTCGACCAATCGAATTCCATATGCACATTCATAATAAGTAAATGAGTTCTAGAAGCAATAACATCCACTGGATGAATTTAGAATTAACAATCTCAAATGTACTAATTTGCGTGAAACGCTCGATCGTGATCAGCACAAGCTGCAAGTTATATCGACACCACAAGGTGTCGCAATGAATGAAACAATTCAATAATAGGGGTGATCGAACAAGTATCACTTGTGTTTTGCATGAAACGCTCAATCATGATTAGCCCAAGCTACAAGTTTACACCGACACCACAAGGTGTCGTAGTGATTTAAATAATTCAATAATAGCGGTGATCAAACAAATTCACCGTGTTTGAAACCGAATGAAGATTCAACGAAATAAATCTGAACGCTTGTTCTAAACAAACATCATAGGATTTTCAATTAAAAGTGGATCATCGAATAAATAAATGTTTCAATCGAAGATGAGATACTTCGACTCAGAACAAATGAAACAAAACGAATTTTGAATATGATGCTTCCAATACATCATATGATGCTCTGAAGTGAATATGTGTAATGGACAAGTTCAAACAATTGAACTTGGTTTTAGCGCAATCCGACAAATATATGTATCGACAAGAAAACTTTCGGCATGGTCACAACGAAAAACCATGTATGTAACTTGAAAAGAAAATAAATTTCAAGAAAATGTGTTGACTTAATAACAAAGGAGCCAACAATTACAATAATGCGGGTCATTCGAATCACAAATCAATAATTAGGTTTAGCGAAACAATATTTGAACTTTGATGAAACGCTTATTCGAAACCAAACCACATGCGTAACAAACGATGCATGTGTAACATATAGAAATGAACCAAATGAGTATTCATTATAATGAAAGAAATGATCGTGATACAATGACCATTAAGAGGAGTAGAGGTGTAAAAATCTACTCACTAGATGCAAAAATCGAAATTTCATATGAAAGAAATTTAAGGACTTTACCTGGGGTTTCATGTGACGACCAGTTGTTAGGTGACATTACCATGGAATGTCGAACATAACGTATTCATCGTTATGAGTTAGGGGGAATGCGGAGACATACGTCTTCTCCTTGGCGTGTTTCGTGTCGTTTGCAGGACCGTGTGTAAAACACAAATTTAGCGTATGTTTGAAAACAAAATTTTGACTGTTTGTTTTTCGACAACGGTTGGAGACCATATTTGAGTACTAGGCGTTCTGTATGTATTCAACGTCTTAATAGTCTAAGTCCCAGAGAAAAGTGAGGTTAGAGCCTAGGTATTCTTACAGAAAACCTTATTCGCTGTAACCTATAGCCCTGATACCAATCTGTCACACCCCGAAATTATCAGAGCTGGCGTGACTGGACTGGTATCTTCATTACACAGCGGAAGCAAATAACCTAAGACTTCTAGAAATTGAACGCCCGCTAAGTACTCGAATCCCCAAGGTTCTCCTATTCCAACCATGCCATGATTTCTGAAATGCAACCTGAGAAAGAAACATGCGAAAAATCAACATAAAGTTGAGCAAGAACATAGTTTGTTTGTAAAAGATTTGAAATAATTCTTTTGAATAACCGGTTTGTGAGATATTATTGAGAAAACGAATTTAGAAATCATTTTCTTGTCAAGTTATATGGAGACTTTGTATTTGTAATGCATTATGTTCGTAAAACCATGTATTTGTAAACTCTCGTATTGGTAATGTTCGTATAACCTTCAATGCCCACCCTGACTTTGACTTCATGCCCGCATAATCCTATGCTTTGAATTTGTCTAAAACATGGCATTTAATTTGTATAAATCAAGTATTTCTGTAATTATGTATGTCCCTGGTATGTAGCAATAAGGAAAAAGAGATCACCAATGGGTTGCAAAGCCAATGGTATGTGTGAAAAGGTGCAGGAAGAACTCAAACCTAGCAAATTTGTACCGGGATTCCGGCTGGAAGACATAGTCACCTCTATGGGCCACCCCGGCCTCACGGGTTTGGGCTCGCTACACCCAAATAGATCTATCACTCATGTCCCTCGGTCCTACGACGAGGATTAATGGCCTTAAGTGTTGTACCCACCCCTCACATGATCTAGTAGTATACCCTCCTTAGGCTAACCATACCATGTATAGAAATGTGTCTGTAATCCTTTTGTAACATGAATTTTACCCCAGCCTCTAAGACTGAACCTCCCCAGTCTCTAAGGCTGAACCTCCCTAGCCTCTAAGACTGAACCTCCCCAGCCTCTCAGACCAACTCCCCAGTCTCTATATATTATCACCAGACGATCCATCCCTAGTCATGAAAATCATTCACATTTCGATAATACGCTTTTGTTTTGTAAAAACCGGTATATTTAGTATAATCCATTCGTAAACCATTTGAGTTCCTCGAAATCCATTCGTAATATGATTTAGAAATATGAGTTTTCGTTCGTTCAAAAGCTTTGTATGTTCTTGCACAACGGGCTTTGTCTAAAAATATGTAGTCTTTGTTCATCGAGAACTTTGTGTGTTTTCTACAAAACGTGCATATCTTTCCACCCCGAAAACATTTATAAAAATGTAAAACCGTAAAAAGATGGGGTTATGAACTCACCTGAATTGCCTTGTGCAAAGCTATCTATTTACGACTTCGTGATTTCGTTTCCAAGACTTGACTTGCTAGCGTGCATTCTACAATATTCCTAACACGGAATATCTTATAAGTTTCTAAATAAACGCAGTAACTAAACTACGTGTCATCGAGCTCTACCAAATCGTTGACCGAACGATTTGACGGTTTGTTGATAACTTAATAGTAATGATTAAGTTATACTCGTTAAGTTTCGCTTAATGTCGTTGATAGTTTACTAAGCCTAGAAAGTACTTAGATTACGAGAAATTCGAATATATAGATATTTACACAAAAATATAAATATATTGGTAGGATAGTGTTAGTCGTCTCGCGAAGTCGTACGTGTATGTACCAAAGTTTATATGAAAATAACATATGACAAACTCGCATCATATATTGTGTCTTGTATATATATTCGTCAAAGTATATGTAGATGTCGTTTAGGCGTTTAAAATAAATATAAAAAGTTATATTTATTTAGTAAAAGAATCGTCGAGTTGTTGTTTGAAGTCTGAAATAAATAGATAAGCTATATCTATTTTATAAAAGAACCTGAGTTGTACGATGTTTAAAATAAATATATAAGCTATATTTATCTTATAAAGAGTTGGTGTTGTTTGATATTTAAAATAAATATATAAACTATATTTATTTTAATAAAAGAATCGTCGTATTGTTTGTTGTTCGAAACAAATACATAAACTGTATTTACTTTTAAAAAATGAACGCGTGTTGTTTGGGATTTGAAATAAATATATAATTATATTTATTTTCTATATAACAAGATTGGTTTGTTTGTTGTTAGAAATAACATATGAAATCTCATTTGTGTTATCGGCATTTGAAAATAAATATAAAAGCTATATTGATTTTGTAGAAGAGTTGTCGAATTTTGACATTTCAAATAAACATAATGACTATATTTATTATTGTAAATAATATCCGCATTCGTAGTTTTCGTATGTTTGTAAAGCGTCGTCCAAAGTAATTGCATATTTGTATTTATCTTTCTAAAAGTTTAATAGAATCCGAGAGTTTAAAACGCGCTTGCTTTACGGGTTTTCTCGAAAAACGGGCAGAATTTCCTCTGTTTTTGGACGCCCCCGACAATACAAGTTGTCGTTATGTTTTCAAAATTCAACAAGATTCAATATATCAAATTTGCTAAATATTAAAAAAAAACGTAATCTATAATCAATACGAATCAGTTCGAGCTCGTTATCACGTAATAAAATAAGTAATAATTATCGTAATTAATGTTCACGTCTTAAATTCTTTACTGAGTCTTCGCGCGTCGAAACATCGAACCATTTAACTGAGTTGACCGGGTCAACCGAGTTGACCGGGTCAACCGAGTTGACCAGGTTTGACTCGCTGAGTTGACTGAGTCAACCCAAACCGCTTCTAAAGCTGACAAATCTGACCGAACCGGACCCGTTAAAACTGCCGACCCGAACCCGAACCATACTAGATCTGACCCGGAACCCGAGGCGTCACCTGAACTGATTTGTTGACCACTGTTGACCCAGATCGAGTCCCGTTGATTGTCTCGACCGAGCCCGAACCCGAACTAAGACCTGAATGTGGACCCGAAAACCCGCACTTGAATCGGAGCTTTGACGGAACCATGTATGCTTGAACCACCGTCACTGACTCAACTCGAACCCAAATCAGTCCCCAATTGGTCGCCGTCGTGGCCTGACGTGGAACCGAGCACCACCATCAGCCATCATCGTCTCATCATCGGAATAATCCAAAAGAAATCGAGGCTGTCGGTTGAAGATGAACCTCGTCGGACTGACGGTGAAGGCGTCCGTCGCCGCCGTGAGCGGTGGAGAGGGGTCGGCTCCCCCTCTCTCTCTCATCCACTGCTCGATCTCTCTCTCTAATCCACTGCTCGATCTCTTTCTCTCTCTTAAATCTGCAGATGTGGGGGTGAGGTACAGGTAGAAGGAGATTGAGAGGAGATAGAGGTGTGTGTTCGTCTTAAATAAGCAGGGGGTGTTTGTGTGCGGCCATGGTTGTTTTGTTAGAGTTTTAATGAAGAAGAAAGGGGTAATGTCTTAAGTGTTTAGGGTTTTCTTATGCAGAAGATGGAGAGATCAGATTGTGTGTGTATGCAATATATAGATAAATGGCATGGATCTTTATAGATTGATTGAGATCTAGTAGAGATCTTATGTGTTTCAAATTTGTGAGACAAAAATCTCTTGCAGAGATTTTTTATAGATTTATAGAGATTTTGGAAATCTTAAAGAGATTTTGTAAGATTTGATAAGATTTTTGTAGAGATCTTATATATATTATGTGCGGTTTAGGCTTGTGGGTTTTGGGCTTGGGCCCAGGCCCACAAGCCTATCTCATGTGTAAGTGGCCCGTAATTCCTACGAGACCCGATATCGTAACCTAAACTCCATAGATTAAAATTTAGCTTTAAAACTATGTAGAATTAATGTCGGTATTCGTCGTTGTCGCGTTTGACCGTTGGTTGCGCTAAATCGCGTTAAACGCGTCGGTTGCCGTTCCAATCCGTTTTTCGATCCGGTTTCGACTGTAATTACTAAAATTTTATTACGGAGCTAAATTTAGCGTAAAATGTAAGTTCTGAAGGTGACAGGCGTCTCCGTCGCTTCCGTTTTGTTGTCGATGCGTTTCCTGCTATCGCGTTTTTAGTTCACGTTTGCGTTTGTGTCGCACGGAAGCCCAATAAATTCACAAAATTAATTTCATAGACATAAAATATTCGTGTAACATTCATACTTGTCGGCGTTGTCAGTATTTTGTACGGCATCAGTTCGTTGTCGCTTAATATTCACCGGATCTTTCCGTAAACCACCGTTCACGCCCTGTAAAGCCGGTTAGCCGTTTCTAGGCACTCCAAAGGCCTAATTAAGTTAATTTGTGTTTTAAACACTATTTTTTGTCGCGTTAATCATCTGTTAATCACGTAATTAGGAGCCATAAATCACCGGTTGTCACATTATGCGTAAACTATTTCGAACTCTATTATGCTATATCAAACTTGTATGCTCACCTTTACACTATTTGTATTGACCCCTATTTTAACGTATGTGGCAGGTGTTTGATTGCTTAGGATGCTTTGCTTGTGATTGCTGGAATCAAGCTAAGGGTCTAGTTATGTCACGCTTAAATCTGAGTTGTCGAACAGTATTTGTTTTTGAGACAATTATTTGTAATAACTGTTTTTATTTGGATATGTTGTGGTATGGGATATGACGTTTAATTATCTGGTAATGAATAGTTGTTATGGATACTCATGGACAATCTGTTTCGCTCAGTGCCATGCCCCGATGTTTCCGCCATCGGTTGGGGTGTGACAACTTCTTTCTCTGTAGCTAGATGCCTTCCAGGGTTGGCCTTTGCCCTTCTTGTTTCGTCTGTCGTTGGCGTGCTGGCTATAGTTATATTGACGGTTGTCATTGCCGGTCAACTGTTTGTCAGTTCTTGCAATGGTCTTTGCCACTTCGATTAAAGTATCCCAATCTTTGGGACCCCCATCTCTTCCTTTAACTCTTTTGATTAGATCATCACATTTGACAGCCCTCATGAAGTGCGTGCGCATCATCTTTTCCCCCACATCTCCGATTTCTAGGCACTCCTTGTTGTATCTGGTGATAAAATCTTTGATGCTTTCGTATGATCTTTCCTCCAGATGTTCAAGCAATCTGCTGGGTCTCTGGTGTGCCTGCGCTGCTGGGAAAAATGCGCGAGAAACTTGTGTTGGAAATCCATCCAGGATTTGATCTTTCCTTCTGGTAAATTGTCAAACCACGCGCGCGCCGCGCCGACAAAGGTTTGCACAAACAGATGGCACCAATTGGGTAATGACCAACCACCTACTACCCCCGCGCCGGTGAAAACTTGAAGATGATCATCAGTGTGGCAGTTTTGTCTTGTCAATATCAGCCGTTGCAATTTCTCTGATAAATTTCGACTTCTCAGCTATGCCTTCTGGACGATAACTAAACGTATAATCGTACTCAGCATTTGGATTGTACCCCGCGCTTGCGCGGGGCTTATACGCCTCATGATCTGGTGGTAATCGGCTGAAGACCGTGCTTTCTTGCTTATAAGTTGTGTCGTCCTCTTCATTGTAACTGTCCCACTCATTGTTTATGTTGCGCGGGCCTAAGCGGCTGTGTACCGATCTCTTTTGTTGGTAGGTGTGTTGCACATAGTTACTTTTAGTATCACCATAGGTGTCGCGCGTGTCTTGCACGCTTTGTCTCCTGATGTTGGGTGTTTTCTCATGTTGTTGGTTTTGCGCATGCCCATGCCCATGCGCGTGTGTTTGCTGAGGAATCTGAGTACTTGGTGGTCTTTGGGGTGGAGTAACGAAAGTGGATTGGTTAGCTTGTGTTTGAAGCAATGCTTGTTGTGCACTTAGCTACGCATAGACAAGGTTCAGAGACGCCGTTTGCTTGGCATACCAGGAGGCCAGAGTTTCTCCTTCAGGTAGCCCTAAGAGTGCTGAGAAGTTCAACTGTGCCTGAGCCGATGTTGCTGAAGGACCAGCACCATGGTTTGTCGTTTGGGTTCCTGGAATTGACTGGCTGACTACCCTAGGAGGTGTTTGGAGGTTAGCTCCGTTTGTGGTTTGATTGATAACTCTGGAAGTGCTTTCAAAGAGATCAGGTATCTCGTTGTTCACTTGTCCTTCTCCGACGGTCCCGTTCCTTTGTTGCCTTTGGATGTGAACGGTGTCCGTAGGCAACTCAAAGGAAGATCTTTCTCCGTCCATGTGAAGAGAAGGGTTTTGTTCAGCTATTCAGAGAGTGTTTTTGAAGAGAAAAGAGATGAAAATGGTTTGCAAAAGATGCGGTGGGTGCCAATGATGAAACACTGGTTAACACCTAGGCTAACCAGCTGGGTCGTCTCGTATGTGGGGTTCAATCTCTTTCTCCACTCGCTAATTACTGGAATCCTGCAAAACAGAACATCGGTGACTCGCCACAAGGAGGAGAATAGGGGGTTTCTCCTTGTGACCACCCTCCGGTGTGAGAATAAGTACTGCTTTGAGGAGAAATCGTGTGTGTTGTAGGTGAAATGTAAGGAGAGCAGAATGTTCTACCTGAATGAGGAAGGGTCCTATTTATAGCCGAAGGATGAAGGAGGGAGGAGAGGCCTTGCCAGCTGCCACCGGGCGCCAGCTGTCCGACCAAGGGGAATATCCTCTTGGTCTCCTCTGCTGCACTCAGAGTAGTGGGTGATATGGTGCGCCGCTATTTGTCCAGGTAGGGGAACCGTACTAGCAGTTGTCGGCCTGTCCTAGGATCATGCTGCAGGTCCATATGGCGTCTGATCATTGGTGACACGTGTTGTCCTTTTTGTTTGGAGGAGCATCTTTGGTGCCACCTTGATAGCTTCCAGAAGCTTCTGGATACGCTTGTTGATGTAGACGCCATGTTGGATAAAAAAGGGAGTGTTGTCCCTACCATGTGTAGATGGAATTGGGACCATACCTCTTCAACATCTATAGGCTTACACGGGTGTTGTATGGTATCCTATAGTATCGTATCGTATTGCATCGTATCGTATCCTATAGTGTATAGTATAAGTCTCGTATAGGTTATTGTATATGCCTATAGGCCTACACGGGACCTAAACCACACCTATGATAATTAAACATTTATAGCATTCGAACCACACTAGACGTGGTATAATAATTTAATTTAAACGATAACAATATAATATAACTAAACCGTATATACGTTTTTTCAAAAAAAAAATAACGGTGTATAATATTAATTGTATTAATGGTTATATATTTTAAGCGATTTAACGTTGGAACCGGGTGGGAATTTATACCACAAATACATCAAAATAACCAAAAAAATCTGATAGGTTATATACGCTGCGTATAGCTCTATACGCAGCGTATATAAACCCTGGTTGTCTGTGACAATGATTGTTGGGCAGGCTCTGAATTCCATGCAACTTATACACTGCGTATATCTCTATACGCAGCGTATAGGTGTAACCCTATACGATGCGTATAGCTCTATACGCTGCGTATGTAAAGGTAGGGTTTGGTGTGCAAATAGCCATGTTGGTGCGCAAATAGGTAGACACTTAATAAAATATGATACCACCCCTGCTTTGTTTAGCTATAGTCATAGGTAGGGGTGCAAACGAGCCGAGCGGCTCGCGAGCTACTCGAGATCGGCTCGAGAAAAAGCTTGTTTGTTTATCGAGCCCGAGCTCGAGCCTCGCATGTGAAGCTCGTTAGGCTCGTCGAGCCTTAGTGTAAACGAGCCGAGTCGAACCGAGCTTATTTAAACTTGTTTACAAGCCGACCTCGAACCAAAAAATAAGCTTATCTAGTAAACGAGCCCGAGCTTCACTTATCGAGCTCGCGAGCCTAAAAAGTCTATTATTTATATTTAATATACTAATTAATAGATAATAATCGAGCCGAGCCCGAGCCGAGCCCGAGCCGAGCTCGAGCTTGAGAAAATACAAACGAATCGAGCTCGAGCTTTGAAAATGAAGCTCGAATCGAGCCGAGCTCGAGCCCGAGCTCTTATAAGTTAATCGAGCTCGAGCTCGAGCCTGGTCAAGCTCGGGCTCGGCTCGGCTGCACCCCTAGTCATAGGTTGTTTAATAACAAGGGAAAATGACGTCGGTCCTGCAGCAAGATGCCAGATAAAACAGAGATTTGAAAGTTTAGTGGCTAGATCTTATAATAAAAAAGCAATTTAAATTGTAAATTGTGAATATAAAATCATAAGAGCAAGGCCAAGACGATACTAAAATAGAACAAAAAAGGGAATATGCCACAGAATAGTAATGAAGTTTTAGGAGTGTTCCAATTAGGTCACTAATAAAATTTATTGTTCCAATTAGATCATTCTACTTTATTTTGGTGTTCTAATGCTATATATTTTACCTGAATAGCAGGTCATAGTCCTACATGACATTTATGTATGGTTAGTTGTTTATCTTCTTTTATGACTATAATTTAAATGTTTTTGGTGTAGGAGTAATTAGTACTTTCTTTCATTAAAAATTTACTGACATCTAACTATTTTTCACAATTTTATAAAAAATTTGATAACTTTTTAGAGATTTTGAAAAAAAAAAATCACATTTTTTAATTTTTCGCATTTTTTTAACTTTTCTACAATTTTTAAAAAAATTTTTAAATCTATTTCGCATTTTTTTCTAACCCATTTGTCATATATGTGTCATGTCAACAAATTTTTTATATAAAAAATCTAAATAAATGCCATGTAGGATGAATGACCTTCTATTTAGGTAAAATATCTAGGATTGAAACATCAAATGAAACTTGAATGACCTAATTGGAACAAAAAAATTATGAGTGACCTAATTAGAACACTCTTGAAATTTGGTTACTATTGTACAAAGTTAACCCAACAAAAAAACATACCTTATAGGGAAGTTGAATTGGATGGATGTATTTGATTAACCTATTTATAGCTAAACATGTTTAAAATTGACATTTTAGAAACTTGTAGGTTCCTTTTTTCGCTCTCTTTTAGCAACTCAAGATTAAAATTATAACCTATAATAATATGGAAAACTCAATATATTGCTTACGAAGTTACGTTGCAACCAAACACTCCATATAGCAAAACACCAAATCACATGCATTGGCGCACACTTACTAAATCTATTTATACATACTATATGCTACACACATATAAACATTATACCATACCAGGTAGAATTAGAAAATGCATTAGCAACCATTTCCAGGTTATCCTCTGCAAGTGGTAAAAGAGCTCAATTAACACGTCCTGGAAAACAAATCAATTTAACATAAAACACAAATGACTGATATAAGGAGGTGAATAGGGGGTTCTCCTTGTAACCTTCTTCTGAACTCGATGAACAACTACGTCAATCCTGCAAAACAATCAACACACTATGAAGCTCGTTACAAGGAGGTGAATAGGGGGTTCTCCTTGTAACCACCCTCCGGCGTGAGAATAAGAACTTGCTTTGAGGATAAAGTGTGTGTATAAAGTGAGAGAGCAAGAGAGCGATCCTTAAAACTGGAGGTGAAGTTCTCTATTTAAAGCCAAGGTGATTTGTTAAGGAGATGGGCTGATGGGCCTTGGGCCTGAGATCGACAAAAAGAAATATCCATCATGTCTCCTCTGCCACGACCGTTAGTGATTCTAGGCGAGAGGGTAGTGATTCTAGACCAAGAAACTTCGACGCCCTCGCATTCCTATAGTGAAGGTTCGCTGGGAAGGCAAACGCGGCGCCGAGTTCACTTGGGAACTCGAAAGTGATATGAAAGCTAAATATCCACATCTCTTTGTTACGCCTGCTCCTTAATTTCGGAACGAAATTTCCTAAAGTAGGGGAGGCTGTAACAACCCGACTTTTCGGGTCATTACTTGTCGCTGTCATTTCAATCTTAATCGCTTGTACTTCCGAGATTTCGATTATTGCTACGGGTTAAACTATTTTAAACTATGTTTTTAACGCATATTACAACGCTTAATACAACAGATATTGCAACGCTTATCCAAAATGCATTTATCGCATTAAACGTTGTTTACAACACTTACTACTTAAACGCAGTTTATTGCACATTACATCGCTTGTTTAGACTAAACGCTATCGCAACGCAAACTCAACGCAATCTCAACGCAAACTCGAAACGCGGATTTACTTATGTTATGTGTGTTATTTGTGTAATTATTTGTTTAAATGTTATATGGTTATCAACGCAATGCTTATACGCTCAAACGCTCACTCGCAACTCGATTAAACGCCACACGGCTGTCCGAATGGACATCGGATCGAATGGACATCCAACCAGATGACCATTCGTTCGGATGGCCATCCGACCGAACACCACATCGCGCACCGCCTTAAACTCTCACTCTCACTCTATAAATACCGCCGTACACCCTCCTTTCTCTGATTTGACACTTCCATCCGCTCAGCGCCCTTAGTCTCTATCAATCGCGAATCAAGGCTATTTTGTAAGCATTTCTCCTCAAATCTTGTACAACTATTCATCTCTAATCACATCAACATCTTCATCAAAATCACACATAAATACTAACTTTTTCTCTGAAATCACTGATTTGGACCTCTTGAAGGTGTATTCCACTTGTTTGCTTAGGCAAACTGTTGAGGAAGCATCATTCCATCGAGATTGGTCCAGATCTAAAGGATTTCCACACTCCTAAACTCAATCCCAACAAGATTTCAACACTTTTCATCTGTTTTCAAACTTTTCTTCAACTATCTACACAAAACCGATGGAATCTGGACTCAATCAGACTCTCTACTCGTTCCTTAGTCGAGAGCCGGTTAGAGAACGGATTTCCACCGAAGAGATAGACCGATTACGGGTCAAGCATGAATCCTCATCAAGAACAGTGAGTCTAATCGAATGGGCTAAGACCATTCGACCGAATGAGCTGGACTTGGTGTTTCCATTGTTTGACACGTCGTCACACCGTCTCCGTTAAACTCAAAACTTGTTACTTAGAAAATTTTACCAAAAAAAAAAAAATACATCAGCTACAGATCATCTCGATCGAATGGCAATCCGACCGGATGACCATCCGCTCGGATGACCTGGCATCTATACTTCACATTGTTTAAACTACGCTTTTAACTGAACTTAGAATTTTTAAACGATTTACAAACACCACACTCTCATTTGAATGGCCAACCGTTCGAATGGTCATCTTCTCGGATGACCATCCGTCCGGATTACTATCCACTCGGATGGATCATACTCATCCACCCGGATCACTAGTCGAATACTAAACCATCCGACATTCTGTTTACGCACTGTTCAACGCTCTGCTCAACGACTTATGCTTCTGTACATAGGCTAACTCAATGTGTTCCCTTCAATCCAATACAGACTGTGTTTACTAGCTAAACACGCACTGTGAGTATACTCGAACCCATTTTCATTTAACGCACTTTTGGGTGTTACATACGTTCTATATCAAAACATAACACACAATGCAAACACTTTAAACGCTAACCATTCCCGCATGCTATACGTGATCTATGAATGCTTGTACTATGCTTATACAGTGTTACACTATACCGCCTCTAGCAACGATAGTACTATAGTTTGGACTCAGCACCTGTCATGGACAGGGGTTGCTAGGGATCACATCTCTTTACTTCACGTGTTCGCTGAACATGTGTCACGCATACTCTACAACACAGTCTCGTGGTTAAGTTGTAATCATTGTTTGATAGTTACATGCTTCGTCCATTACGTGATACATGCTGGTTATGCGTAAACGCTTTTCTATACTATTACTATGCAAACTTGTGTACTCACCTTTACATTCTATGTATTGACTTTATTTTAACGTATGTGACAGGTTGATAGGATGCTATGCTATGCTGAATCAAGTTAGGAAGTCTAGAAACTCACTAAATAAATTTGAGTTGTCGGAATAGACTTGTTTTTTAGACTTATTATCTGTAATGACTGTTTCTGCTTTATCTGTTAGCAGTATGGGATATTAACATTAAAGATATTGTCATTTAATAGTTGTTGTGGATTCTCTTGAACAATCTGTTTCGCTTAGTGCCACGCCCTAATGATTCCGCCATCGGTTGGGGTGTGACTTTGAGTGCCTATTGGCACACTGTTCTGCCACTCGTACTTTTCGTACTTGTCCAATGTTTCCCTGTGCTTCTTGCCCCGCGCGACTTGGGTACATACGTGCAGTCAGCGCAAGTTCAGGAAGCTAGGTCTTTTGCTAAAGGATCTAAGTGTCAGAATTGATTTTATCCTGGTCCTGACCTCGCGCACGACTTGGGACACAACTCTGTAGTCGGCGCAAGGTCAGGGAAGTCATCATTTTGGGTTGCTTTGGGTATGGTCTTGCGCGCGACCTGAGGGTAACTCATGTGGTTGGCGCAGGATTTGGGACCATACCCCTTCAGTTTCTGAAATGGGTGTGAGAGAAAAATGGTTTTGATTGAATAGCTTGTGAAAGAAAGAGAGGAATTGGATTGACTTCTGTTTGCCGCTCAGAAGAATCCATTAAGGAGTATTAGAATGCCATGTGTCAATTAAGGGCTTAAGTGGCTGCCAAGTGGCCAAAGTTTAAAGAAAGAGAGGAATAGGATTTACTTGTGTTTGCCGCTCAGAAGAATCCATTAAGGAGTATTAGAATGCCATGTGTCAATTAAAGACTTAAGTGGCTGCTATGTGGCCAAAATTTGTTTTGCTTTATTACAATGTATAGATCCATGTTAAATAGGATGTAATGCTCCTTTTCTGTCATTTGAATACACATTTTTTAGTGTATTATCGCTTGTGATTCAACCTTAATCTTTAAAGAGACATGAATGCTTATACTTTATTTAAAGACGTAACTTTAGACTCGTTTGAATATATATATATATATATATATATATATATATATATATATATATATATATATATGTGTGTGTGTGTGTGTGCTTGATTAGACTAACATGTCTTTAAAAGCATTCACTTTTTAAAGTATGATCGCTCATGATTTAACCATAATATTTCAAGAGCCATGGATGCTTATACTTCATTCAAAGACGTATCCGATAGAGCATTCATAAGTCATAAGAAGGGAATCATATTTCTCTCCATCTCTAAATTTTAGGGCAAATAGCCCAAAAAATAAAAAACAAAACCTTCTTTTTTCTCCACATTACCCTCCGTATTCAATTCCTCTATCCCTCAAATTTTAAAAAGTGATAGTGCAAGCCTCTAAATTTACGGCTCTACTATTCACCTCTATTATTATTTTATTAACCTTTTCATCTAAAAATATTATATATATATATGGTAGGGATAGTGTACATTAATTCAGAAATGTGAAAAGTGTGAGAAGTGTATTATAACACTATATATAACACTATATAACACCATATAAACACCGTATAACACAATGTAACACCATATAACACTATGTAACACTATATAACAATATATAACACTATACATCTATCATAGACATGCTATCAGACAAAATATAGTGTTATATTTGTTATATAGTGTTACATAGTATTATATGGTGTTACATAGTGTTATACGGTGTTTATATGGTGTTATATAGTGTTATATATAGTGTTATAATACACTTTTCACACTTCTGGATTAATGTACAGGATCCTCTACCTATATATATATATATATATACATACTTATAAAAACTAAGACACGTTCGGTTTATAAAAATAGTTATAGATAATGACACAATTTTTTTATACATTTTATATCAAAACATAGATCAAAATAAACATGATATAATGAAGTTTATAGAATATTACTCAAATTCTTATAAATTTATATATATATATATGAAAAAGTAGTCAAGATTATAACTAGAAGAACAAAAAGAAAGAACAATAAAAAAGAATATAGATACATGAATGGGGATAAGATCTGAGAGGTTTTTCAAAAAAGAAAGTTAAATTTAGGAAAAAAAAAGTGATTTTTATTTAAATTGTAAGGTTGAAGATAGTGAGTCTATTGTAAGTGATCTTAGAAGATATACATGAAATGTGTAGAGAGGGGAGGGGGCACCCCAAACACCACCCCACATCATGTTTTGGTCGGTGTTGCTCAAATTCAAGGGCAAGAATCACATGGGCGTTGCCTCCCCCCCTCTCTCTCTCTCATGAGTTTGCCCCTTACCTTTGTCTCCTTGCCTTTCACCACCTTTTCCCTTTCATGTTTTGGAGGGGAACCTCAAAGTTTAGATGGCTTCTACGTTGGCTCTGATCGCTAGGGGCTTGCCGATACCTAGTATTCTATGTAGTAAATGTTGTCTCGCTGAAGAATCAACTGACCATATTTTCGTCAATTACCTTTGGGCAAGAAGCGTTTGGTGGAATGTTTTTAGGTGGCTGAAAATCACGACAACATAATGTGTAGAGAGGGGAGGGGGCACCCCAAACACCACCCCACATCATGTTTTGGTCGGTGTTGCTCAAATTCAAGGGCAAGAATCACATGGGCGTTGCCTCCCCCCCTCTCTCTCTCTCATGAGTTTGCCCCTTACCTTTGTCTCCTTGCCTTTCACCACCTTTTCCCTTTCATGTTTTGGAGGGGAACCTCAAAGTTTAGATGGCTTCTACGTTGGCTCTGATCGCTAGGGGCTTGCCGATACCTAGTATTCTATGTAGTAAATGTTGTCTCGCTGAAGAATCAACTGACCATATTTTCGTCAATTACCTTTGGGCAAGAAGCGTTTGGTGGAATGTTTTTAGGTGGCTGAAAATCACGACAACATATGATGACATTTCAGTTAACAGTTTGCTGGAACATGTATATGCTCAAGCGGGTTCAAAAAGATGGAAAAAAAATGTCTCAAATGGTGACGTTCGGATGCTTATGGAGACTCTGGCTTGCCCGAAATGAAAATGAATTCAATGGGAACATGATGCCGGTGCAGAAGATCTAGGAGCTTATCAAGGAGAAGACGTTTATGTGGGTGAAAAGTGGAGCCGCTGGGGGCGTTTTGGATTGGAAAAATGGTTAGAATTTGACATCTTTGTATGATTGTCATTTTGTTGTTTGTTTGAACCTTTTGTATTATGATTGTCGTTTTGTTGTTTGTTTGAACCTTTTGTATTTTCAACTTCTTGTTGGTCGCTATATTTATATATAGTCGTGGTTGTTCAAAAAAATAAGATGGCTTCTACGTGTCACCTCCAACCACATCCAATCTTTATTCTAACTATTCCTCATCAACATAATTGGTATCATTATCAAATTTAAAGTTTAAATTTGGCTAAATATTGAAACTATTATGATACAACGTGTACATATTTACGTAATTCAATTGTTTTGTTTCTTTAATTAGAGTTAAAAAATCAAAATTAATCTTTTTAACGGCAACTTTCATTAGAAATGCTCGCTAACAAGCTGTTAGCAAAGGCAAACAACAATCAACAAAAAAAATTATACATCAAAACCCAAAATCAATTAACGATTCGGCCATTGTGCAAAACGTGAACCAAGGGGCGCGCTATTGTTGACGATAATTGATGACACAAACAATTTGTCCTCCCATCACATGTTTTGTGTGTTCAGACTTTTAGTTTACTTGGTAGACTTTGACTTTGAAATCTTAACTGGAAGAGTTATTGGACATTTGGAGCTACACGTATTGCTATATTTTCAGATTCGACCCCTTCAGAACCTATGATGTGCATTTACACCTTAAAAGTTGTGCTCATTACAAGCTCCTAATTAAATGTTTTATTTATTTTTTTAGTTTTTTTCAATGGCAAAGCAAAATATAAGCGGAAGTTGTACGCCTTGAAAAATGTCGTTTTAGTTTCCTAAACATATACTGTGAGAAAATTATTGATAATCAAAGATTTAAAATTAACAAAGTTAGGTCTAAGGTCATGTGTACTGGTCACACCTCATAACCCTACTGGCAATCATTATTCATTTTTTTTTCTTTCTAAATTTAATAAATATAAAAAGAAATAATATTTCATCAAATAAAAAAACATTACAATAATATTATAAACATTCCATTAAAAAAAAACATTACATTGAAATTTAAAACACTCTAAAATTAAACAAGTAAAGCCCGTTTTTTTTCTATAAGATCCCTACGCTTTAAAGTCAATTCCGACGCCTTTCCGGTTAGGTGATCGAACGGTTTCGAGTAATACTCAATGTCTCTCTCCATTTGTCTCTCCTTCATAAGCTCGACCACTTCCCAGTTCTCTTGTATACGTTGGGCCCCAAGGTCGCGTATGTATTGAAGGCGTTGGTTCATCTTGGCAAACTCTTCTTTCAAGTCAGATTCCCCGACGATAACTCTAGTCGCCTCCCTTTTCCATCGCTTCTTCTACTAGGTGGTCGTCATAGCTCTGCCTCCTCTTCCTCGTCCTCCCCTGCAAAACGAACTAACATCGTTTAAGTCGATGTTTAGAGCGTCGAACGTTGGTGTTTCAGGATCTCAACGGAAGAGGAGGTTTTGGACTTCTTTGAAGGCCTTCTATTTCCCGACTTTGCGGAAGAAGTTCCCCCAACGGAGCGACATTGGCTTACTTTGGGCTATCACGAAGAAGCCCATAACACTTTTAAGTATGAGAAGAGCCCTTGTTCCGCTTGATATTCTATGATAGCCGCCGAAATTATATCATCATCGTTCACGCCGTTTTTCCAACCGTTTCTAGCACGTTGATAAGCCGATTGAAATCTTTGGCAGTAAAAATACAAATTTCTATTGTAAAAAAAAAAAAAAAAAAAAAAAAAAAAAAAAAAAAAAAATCTTACCAATTTGGGATCCTCCCATAACGGGCCACTTGGCAAACTCTTTAAATTAAAATTGAGCTCTACGGATGTCAAATTGTTCCAGCCTTACAAGAAAAATCCCTTTTCAAAAAAAAAAAAACATAAAAGAATCAACCGCACATTCTTGTAAGTTGTAACTCGTTCTTGTATAAGTCACAACCGCACTTTCTCCCACTCTAGAATTCAAATTATATGCTACATGCCACCACCGTAAACCATAACGCTCCACCAGACCACTGTGTACCACAAAACCAATATGACCATAATACCCCTACCCTCACTTCTCATCATCCTCTTCCTCCTACCCTTGCATGTAATTTCACAACCCACCACCACCCAAAATGACCAAACCACCCTTCTCCACCTTAAAACACTTCTGGTCCAATCCACCCTCCCTCACCCACTGGAACCAGTCCTCTGACCCCTGCGGCTGGCCGGAGATCACATGTACAGCCATCACCATCACCGGAATCGACATAACGTATACAGACATCGACGGAACGGTTCCTGGGATCATTTGTGACCTCAAAAGCTTAACACATCTTAATCTGAATTTCAACTACTTCACCGGAGACTTTTCAACGGCTCTCTACAACTGCACCAATCTGCATGTTACGTATCTTTACAGCCCAGCCCAAGTATCACAGCCCAACATAGCAAATAAGCCCAAGGTGGAGCCATGTGGGTTACGTAACTATGCAGAAGATTGGAGGATGCAACGTTAAGTTTTTGACTTTCAAATGTTTGTTTCAGTGTGCTATAATAAAGGAATTAGTGGGATGACCACATTCCAAGTATTCGTAAAATTAGGACCTTATTTGTTTCGTTAACGTTATGATTGTAACTCCTTATAAGGAGAGTGTTGCTTT
The DNA here is from genome assembly GCA_030545235.1 of Helianthus tuberosus. Classification (NCBI taxonomy): domain Eukaryota; kingdom Viridiplantae; phylum Streptophyta; class Magnoliopsida; order Asterales; family Asteraceae; genus Helianthus; species Helianthus tuberosus. The sequence continues at coordinate 11,050 of JARYGA010013297.1, read as the reverse complement.
TGATAATAAACATTCAGAAAATTGCTTCATCTTTCTCTATTATTCTCTTCTTGCTTCTCTCTTTATTTCTTTGGCCATTGTATCAGACCGATCGATACACAACAAGTGGTATCAGAGCGGCCTTGATCCACCATGGATACTCGTAAGAAAACGTTGGAGCAATTTCAACAAGAAACCAATGAGAAATTCGACCAGGTTACTACCATGTTTGCACAATTGATGTCGGAGTTCCAAACCATCAAAGACAAGGGTACGACGGGACCTTCGAATGGCAGCGGTGGTATGATGGTTGTCACCGGCGGCGAGGTGAAACCGTACTTGAAGCTCCATTTTCCTCGTTTTAGCGGCGATGACCCTACGGGGTGGTTATACCAAGCAGAGCAATATTTTGAATTCCAAAAAGTGGCAGCGGAAGACCAAGTGAATCTAGCCTCCTTCCACTTAGATGGTCTTGCTCTTCAATGGCACCGTTGGTACACGAAAAATCGAGGGCCGTTGTCATGGTCGGAATTTTCTACAGCTTTGTTAACCCGTTTTGGTCCCACTGATTATGACGATCCAAACGAAGCTCTACATCGCCTCAAGCAACAAACTACGGTGGCCGCCTATGTTGAAGTTTTTGAGCGGCTATCACATCGGATCGACGGGTTGCCGGAATCTTTTTTAGTGGGGTGTTTCGTGGACGGATTGAAAGAGGAGATTCGGCTAGAAGTGAAGCTCAATAAATCACGCAATTTGGTAGAGGCGATCGGGAATGCCAGAACTGTCGAGGACAAAATAAATTATCAACGTAGGGTTCCCTTCTACTCTAAATCCCCCAACACTAGTTCAATGCAAAGCAAGCTGCATTCCAGTCCAGGTCTATTAGGCCCGGTGCCCACTTCTCGACCCGCTTTACCCGCACCAAACCCAATTCGTAGACTCTCTGGAGCGGAGGCCCGTGAACGTCGGGAAAAAGGTCTATGTTATTATTGCGATGAACGATACGTACCGGGTCACAAGTGCAATAATCCCCAACTTTTTATGATTTGTGAGGCTACTGAAGGAGATGTTGATGCTCCCACGGAAGAGGAGCCTGAACTGCAGTCACAGGAGATCCAAGCTGAGATATCTTTCCATGCGATATCCGGTCCCATACTTCCACAAACGCTTCGTCTGCCGGGTAGGATACAGAACAAGGATGTCGTGATCTTGGTGGATGGTGGAAGTACACACAACTTTTTAGACCAGGTTTTGGTCGATCGTTTTGGTCTAACGGTAGAGACAGATGTGTCTTTTGATGTTGTAGTGGCGAATAGAGAAAAACTTTCATGCTCCGGTCGGGTACGTGGTCTCACCATAGTTATCCAAGGATATACAATTACTGCTGATTTTTACGTCCTTCCCGTTGCCGCATGTCCGATCGTATTAGGAGTTCAATGGTTAAAGACTTTAGGACCCGTTGAAATCGATTTCCAAAACCTTACCATCGGATTCAAACTTGCGGGATCCTCACACAAACTCCAGGGGTTAAAGGGAACCGAGTTATCGGCATTGAGATCACACGAATTAATGGGAATCCAGGGGTGTGCCTTATTTCTTCAAATTAGCCCCGTTTTGACTTCGGAAGGTCGGCAGGAGGTACCATGTCAAACTATTCAGCTTGTTTTGGATCAGTTTGCTAGTGTTTTTCAAGAACCCAAGGACTTGCCACCCATACGATTTCATGATCATGCAATTCCAATGTTACCGGGAGCGCGACCGGTTACTGCCCGACCATATCGTCAACCTTACTACCAAAAAGCCGAGATCGAAAAACAAGTACGTGAGTTACTTTTACACGGCTTGATCCGCCCAAGTCATAGTCCATTTTCCTCACCTGTTTTACTTGTCAAAAAATCCGATGGAACGTGGCGGTTTTGTGTTGATTATAGAGCCTTGAACGACATTACGGTTAAGGATAAATATCCCATTCCTATAATTGATGAACTACTTGACGAATTATATGGTGCAAAAATTTTTTCGAAGCTTGATCTTCGTTCTGGATATCATCAAATACGGGTACGCGATGAAGACATTCATAAGACGGCTTTTCGCACGCATGAAGGACACTACGAGTTTGTTGTGATGCCTTTCGGGCTCACAAACGCTCCCGCTAGTTTTCAGTGTCTCATGAACGATATTTTTCGGCTGTATCTTCGTAAGTTCGTGTTGGTATTTTTTGATGACATATTGGTTTATTCAAAATCTAGTGATGAGCATGCAGAACATTTACGATTGGTTTTGGGTATTTTAAAGGCTAACAAACTATTTGCAAAAGCTTCCAAATGTTGTTTTGGTGTGGATCAGGTGAATTATTTGGGCCATGTAATTAGTTTGAATGGGGTATCGGTAGAATCAGAAAAGGTGCAAGCGGTTTTGTCATGGCCGACTCCGACTAACGCAAAAGGTGTCCGTGGGTTTTTGGGGTTAGCCGGCTACTACCGGAAGTTTATAAAAAATTTTGGCACTATCGCGTCGCCATTGCACAAGTTGGTCGGCAAGGGTCCTTTTAGGTGGAATGAGGAGGCTGCCAAAGCTTTCCACGAATTGAAAGTTGCCCTTACCACCACTCCAACTATGGGCCTTCCTGATTGGTCCAAGCCTTTTACTATTGAATGTGATGCAAGCGGGATGGGAATCGGCGCCGTTTTAACTCAACACGGAAGACCACTAGCGTATTTCAGTGCCCCTTTGAAGGGAACCATGCTCGCCTGGTCGACTTATGAAAAAGAAATGCTAGCGGTTGTGAAGGCGGTGCGTAAATGGCATCCTTACTTAGTAGGCCGTAAGTTTGTGGTTAAAACGGATCATATGAGCTTGAAATACTTATTGGAGCAACGCATTTCAACACCGGCTCAAGCGAGGTGGTTGCCCAAGTTGTTGGGATACGACTACAAGATTGAATACAAAAAGGGCGTTTTTAATCGCGGGGCTGATGCACTGTCACGGTGTGGTGAATTCCAATTTATGTCTCTTTCCCATCCGTGTTCCACCATGTGGGAGGACATTAAAAAGGAAGTAGCTACTGACCCTTTCTATCAAGGTTTGCCTTCTTCACTTCCTAACCGTTCCAAGCACTCAGTAAAATGTCGCGACGGAGTCTGGTTCAAAGATGATGCACTTCTTTTGAGCTCCACATCTCCTTTAATTGCCAATGTTCTTGATTTATGTCATTCCTCTCCAGAAGGGGGACATTTTGGATTCCATAAAACTTTAGCCAAGGTAAAAACTAACTTTTGGTGGGTGGGATTGAAGTCTTCAGTAAAGAATTATCTTAAGGAGTGCCAAGTTTGTCAAAGGTTTAAAACCGATACGATGAAACCCGCCGGTTTGTTGCAACCTTTACCGATTCCCGAACGCGTGTGGGAAGATATTAGCATGGATTTTATCGAAGGACTACCGGTTTCTAGTGGTTTTACAGTCATTATGGTGGTCGTCGATCGGCTTTCAAAATATGCGCATTTTATACCCTTGCGCCATCCGTTCACAGCGGCCGCGGTGGCTAAAGAATTTGTGGGCTCTATTGTACGGCTTCATGGAATTCCTTCAACAGTGGTAAGCGACCGCGATAAGATTTTTATTAGTTCATTTTGGCAAAATCTATTTAAGTTGCAGGGAACCGTTTTGTGCATGAGCTCGAGTTACCATCCTCAGTCGGATGGGCAAACGGAAGTGGTTAACCGAACTTTAGAGCAATATTTGAGGTGTTTTACTGGAGACAAACCAAAGAAGTGGGTGGATTGGCTACCGTGGGCCGAGTACAGTTATAACACTTCTCTTCATTCATCAACAAAAATGACACCTTTTCAGGTTGTGTATGGACGTACCCCGCCTAAGCTTGTTTCCTACATTCCTGGTACAACCAAGTTGCATGAAGTGGATGCATATCTTAGTGATCGAGAAACTGTCGTCAAATAGCTCAGAACCAATTTACTTGAAGCTCAGAACCGGATGAAGGTACAAGCCGATCAAAACCGAAGAGAAGTAGAATTTCAAGTGGGTGATTTGGTCTATGTGAAATTGCAACCTTATCGCCAATCGAGTGTCGTTAACCGGCCGTCTGCCAAGCTTAGTCCTCGGGTTTTTGGGCCTTATAAAATATTGACTCGCATTGGCACGGTTGCTTATCGAGTCGAGCTATCGCCGGGATCCCTTATCCACGATGTGTTTCACGTGAGTTTGTTGCGTAAATGTGTAGGGGGTGAACCAGATTCACAGCCCTTAACACCAGAGTTACCGGATGCGCCCATTTCCCAAGACCAACCAGAAGCTATCCTTGACACGCGGGTAATTCAGAAAGGCAAGTACCGCCCTAAAACGGAGCTATTGGTTAAATGGCAAGGCCGATCACGTGAAGACGCAACCTGGGAAACTAAGTGGCGTTTCATGCGAGCTTATCCGGAATTTCACCTTGAGGACAAGGTGACTACAAGTGGGGAGGATATTGATACGTACCAACTGGATTTAGATAAATGATAACCCGTTGAGTGGGTCAATCTCAAAAGAAAATAGCAAGAAATAGACTTTGAGATAACTCTCTGTTTAGTATTTTTCATTCATAATCTCTAAAAGAATAATTCATCCCCTTTTAAAGAGGTACAAACCAACAACTAAACCACTACTACCCTAAAAATTGGAAAACATGTAGAACTGGTCATCCCCACGATCTCCATACTAGCATCCTAAACTATTACTAAAAATAGAAAACAAGTAATTTAATAAAAAGATTGATTATTGACCACATGACCATTCTCCTTCTTGACACCTGCATGGGCTTACGGGTAGGGCACATAACATTCCCTTCCACTCAAAACAATCCTTGTCCTCAAGGATAGAATCGGAAGGTGACCCGCGAGACACCACGGCGGCCTCCACTCAGTTCTTCCAGCGACATACGAACAGGTCATAACATAATGCCACGGTGGTCGCCATTCATGTTTCTCAATCATACCTTTGACCGACATCATGTTTTTCTCTGCCGGCAATGAATTCCCAGCCTTCCTCAACCGAGTACGAAGAATTGTGATTGTGGGTTTTGGCATGACTAAAGGTATGGTTGAGGCTGCCTGTTTTGGGACAGATTTTGAGGCGGATGTCGGTGTTGGTAGTACGGGTTTTGAGGCTGTTTTTGATGCAGTTGGTGCGGTGGCGGAAACGGGTGGTGGAAGTGTAGGTACGGGAGCGGAAGTTGGTGGTGGTGATGCAGCAGCGGATGACGGTAGTGGTGTAGAAAAAATGGGTGAAGTTGCCCATCTCCGGGACTCGTTTTTGAGAAGATTGATCATCTCAGCAATCGTTGATATGATTCGATCCAACGACTCGTTCCATTCGTGAGCGTCCATGAGGGGATCAAGACCGCTCTGATACCAATTGATACGTACCAACTGGATTTAGATAAATGATAACCCGTTGAGTGGGCAATCTCAAAAGAAAATAGCAAGAAATAGACTTTGAGATAACTCTCTGTTTAGTATTTTTCATTCATAATCTCTAAAAGAATAATTCATCCCCTTTTAAAGAGGTACAAACCAACAACTAAACCACTACTACCCTAAAAATTGGAAAACATGTAGAACTGGTCATCCCCACGATCTCCATACTAGCATCCTAAACTATTACTAAAAAATAGAAAACAAGTAATTTAATAAAAAGATTGATAATTGACCACATGACCATTCTCCTTCTTGACACCTGCATGGGCTTACGGGTAGGGCACATAACACTGCAGTACCTTGATTTCTCACAAAACTTCTTTGTGGGACGTCTCCCAGATGACATATCGCGGCTATCTCCAGAGCTCCGGTTTCTCAACCTGTTTGGCAATAACTTCACAGGTGACATTCCGGTAGGCATTTCAAGATTATCAAAGCTTTCATCACTTCAACTACACATGAATCTTTTCAACGGTAGTTTTCCGGAGGAAATCGGTTATTTAAACGATCTTGAAGAATTAAACTTGGCCTATAATGGATTTAAGCCATCAAGACTCCCCCCCCTTCTTTTACTCGGTTGAAAAAGCTTAGAAAGTTTTACATGGCGGAAGCGAACTTGATCGGTGAGATACCCGGAAACTTATCCAGCATGGTCGCGCTCGAGCTGCTGGATTTGTCAATAAGATCAATGGATCAATACCAAGTGATCTGTTCATGTTAAAGAATCTAACAGAAGTGTATCTTTATAAGACTAATCTAACAGGGGAGATTCCAGATTCAATCGAAGCAGTGAACATGACGATGATTGATCTCTCAGAAAATAAGTTGACGGGTAAAATCCCCGATGGGTTTGAGAAGCTGATGAGTTTAACGAACTTGGCTGTCTCCGACAACAAATTTTCAGGCCCAATCCCTGATGGGTTGTGGAAGGTTTCGATGTTAGCAATTATGATTATGAGGTAATTCATTTTCTGGTTGTTGGGAAACATGATCATTTGCAGCGGAAAGTTTAGATTGTTTCAAATCAATAGTCATGATTTCGATTGAGGAAGTGTGCAGAAAATATCGAATAAACAATGTTGTGCATAATATGAAAAGATTGAGTGGACAATTCTGTTTGAAGGAAATGTCTTGATACCGGAAAACGTTGCCGGTAAACAAGTATATATATGTCATGTTTTTGGCAGTTCATTTGGCGGGAATAACTGCTCCGGCAGTTATTTGAAATTACCCGCTTATCAAACCAACATCCAGAAGTTATCATACGAGACCGAATACATAATATCTAATACTTATACATAAGCATAATTAAGTTTAATATTGTTCTAACATAATCCCCCTTAAACTTGATTATGCTTTGTAGCATACATCAAGACGCTGTAATTTGCTTCATCAACAGCTTTCCGGGCTTCATTGAAGTTGAACCGGCGACGTTTCTTGTGCAGGTTCCAGGTTCCTTCCCAACTATTTCCGGCATAGAGAGCAAAATGCTCTGTTGCAGCCTCCTCCAGTGCCATGTCTGTACTCCTTCTTCTTTCTTGGCCATCGCCGGTGTTTGACGAGCTTTCACCTTCCTTTATCATCTCTTTATCGTACACCCTCTCTTGAATAGATTTGAACCTGTAATAATATATCAAGACATCCAAATACATAGCGTAAACGATTCTCATAAAATCTCCGTCTTGATATTCGAAACCCAAATCTTTAGCGATTGCCGGCCATAAGTTGTCGTTAGTGACACTTCGATAGCCTCCGTCCCTTTCTACCATTACATACAAACCCAGCAGATCAATCCTCCTTTCATCAGGCATCAATGGTGGAATGGGCCTTGAAGATATTCCCATCTTCTTGTTTAAAAATCAACCCACCATTTTTTCGAATTTCTTTTCAAGATCATATTTGTACTTGACCACGAAATCTCGATCATCGATCATATCCAGCAATGCTTTGCAATCCGCAAAGTCATGAAACTCTAGTGCTCGTATTATCATCCGACTCCAATCATTTTCATCATCATTTGAAACATTTAGTGATTCAAAGTATGAATATAAATAATTTTCTTTAAATTCGTCGTTCACCGAACACAATTCTATCATCCTCTATTTTTCATTTAAACCCAATTCATCTTCTTTAGTTAACCCATTCTCATCATTCACTGTGTTTATCACCGGAGATGAAAACATTGGGAAAATCTTACACGTGTCACCGGACTTTCTAACCGTAACGCCTTGAAGTGTTAATTGATCAAGGCTTAGAACGTTCCGGTCCAATTCCGGTTAGTAAAATACGCTTTGTATTCTCAGTGTATCGTTCCCAGATTTCATTTCAACAGCCCCCACCCCTCGTATGAACAAAAAATTGTTCTCTCCCGATCTTGTTTCAACACCAATCATGTGTTTTATTCGTTTGAAAACATTTAAGTTTCCCGCGAAATGATGATTAAACGTTGGACTTATGTACCAGATGTCTCCCCATTGTCCACCCTCAGTCCCGATGACAATCATCTCGTTCTGGCAGTGAACATCATCATCCTGTCTTCTGATTCCGGTGTTGATTGCCTGCTTGATCAGTGGAGTCGCTTCATCGTTTTCTTTTTCCTTGCACATGTAGATTTGGTGGCCCAATTGATGGCAGTAATAGCAAAGCCTCACACGAGGGATCCGTCTTTCTTTCTCGTTCTTCTCATCAACACAGTGTTGACATGGCATGGTGGTTGAATTCGGTTTGATTTCTGCACGCTTTCCAGTGGTGGCTCTGATACCACTATGTTGGGAAACATGATCATTTGCAGCGGAAAGTTTAGATTGTTTCGAATCAATAGTCATGATTTCGATTGAGGAAGTGTGCAGAAAATATCGAATAAACAATGTTGTGCAGAATATGAAAAGATTGAGTGGACAATTCTGTTTGAAGGAAATGTCTTGATACCGGAAAACGTTGCCGGTAAACAAGTATATATATGTCATGTTTTTGGCAGTTCATTTGGCGGAATAACTGCTCCGGCTGTTAGTGCACTATGTCTGTGGACTTCGTCTTATATCGAGTCATACAATAGGATAGGATAAACCAGTGCTCGGTTGCTAGAAACTGATTTTTATGTGTTTAGAGCTAATTCCGCTTAAAAGAGTCAACGACTATTTCAAACGAAATTAACTTTGTTAATTCCGCTTGAAATGACACTTGGTCATTTCAAACGGAATTACAACACTATAAATAGAGGAGCATGCCGTGTCATTTCATACGGAATTAGGTCTTGTGATTCGGTAACGAAGTGCTGCCGAATTGTCTCCAGATGCTATAAGACTATTATATCAATATAAGAGACATTATAATTGAATCGAGCGTCCGTGTCATTGATTCCGCCTTTGATTCGGATCCAAAACTCTTCTGATCGACTCATTCAGGTCGCACAACGATCCTACAAGTGGTATCAGAGCTCAGGAGGAAGAGTTTAGCTTGATTTCATCAGTTTTCTGACTTCTACACCTTCTTTTTCAAAATTCACAAGATTTTACGGACAAAATTGATTGAATTTCACATTTTACATGCGAAACAGTGTTTTAACAAAGCCTTGAGGAAATCAGACCTAAATAAGGATTAAAAGTGACAAAAATGGACCAAAATTGTAATTCCATTTGAACGAGCATTCTAATTCCGCTTGAAAAGTTGAGACAATTTCACACGAAATTACTGATTTCGTTTGAAATTACATCTGATTTCGCTTGAAAAGGGTAATTCCATTTGAAAGGTTCACACGGAATCAGCTATTCCGCTTCAAAGTGTAATTCCGCTTGAAGATTTCGTTTGAAACAAGTGATTTCGTTTGAAAGTCTTGATTTCATTTGAAAGTTGTAATCTCGTTTGAAATTGTTATCTAGGTGATTTCGTTTGAACAAGTTATTTCGCTCCAAAAGTGATTCCGCTTGAGATCACTATTTCGTTTGAAAGTGGACTTTTCGCGTCAAGATCATTTCACGTCAACCGAGTGTCAGTCTGTGTCAAGTTGTTTGATATTGTTTAAACTGATTGTGTTTGTTTGATTGTTTTGTCTCCAGGAAATTCAAGAAGCTTTCATCATCGCTGAAGAATTCTACAATACGTTCTACAACGCATTTACATCCGAGTCTTCTGAAACTTCAACTGTCACACCAAAATCAATAACAAAAGCGGTCAATGAAAACATTAATCATGACAACTTTTATGGAACTCATTCAAAACCACCCAAGCTTGATAATATTGAGGACTGTACTTGGTGGAAAGACCGTTTTATTAACTGGGCAAAAGCTTACGCACATGAAAACTGGTTCTGTCTAGAGTTCGGATATGAAAGACCAAAAAATGACAAAGGAGAGGAACTTTCTTTGAAGAAGTTAAGCCTTGAGGACAAAAAGGAATTCTCGTCTGAACAGAGAATGATTGCTTTGATCCAGTCGTTAATTAGAAATGACATTTTTGCATTGCTTAACCATGATGGGTCATCAAAATCTGTTTGGGAAGCTTTACGAGTTAAAGCTGAGGGGGGTAAACAAATCAAAAAGAATAAAATTGCTTTGTTAAAGAAAGAATTCGATTTGTTTGATAGCATTAAAAGAGAGTCAGTGAGGCAAATGATAGAGAGATTTTGTCATTTAAAAATTGAACTCGAAAGGTTTGAGATTGTGAAAACGAGAGAGGAAATAATTGATAAAATCATAGAAGCGTTACCACGAGCTGATCAGTGGAAAACGTTTGTGTTTATCTTGAAAAATGATGTTTTATATGATACAATTTCTCTCGATACATTAATTGAAAAGATTGAAACCCATGAGCTTGAATTGCAGAAACAAAGTAAGATGAGCAGTTCTTCACATCAATAGAATGTTGGTCTCTATTACAAAGGTAATTTACCTTTGGTGAAAGTTGGAGAATCACCAAAGACAGCATTCAGTGGTGAGAGGACAAAAGAACCTCTGACAAGCTCATCAAGCTACAATCCGGGATATCATTCGTCTTCATCAAAAGCAAGTGTTGAAGAATCTGAAGAAATTCTCTGCAACACTGCTCTCAAATTGAAGAATTCTCTGAAAATGAGCATCAATGCAGCCAAGCAACAAATGAGCTTCCTTGCATCTGTTCTGGAATCGTATGAAGGTCTAGTTGCAGGCAAAATTGGTAATTCAGAGTTAACCAAAGAAGACTATGACCAGATTGATCCGGAAGAGATGGAACTCATTGACATTCGTTGGTGTTTGGCAAGTTTCATCCGCAGAGCACAGAGATATATGGAGATTACTGGGAAACAATCATTAGGTGGTGCATCAACAAAACTTGGATTTGATAAGTCCAAAGTGACCTGCTTCAAATGTAAGCAAAAAGGTCATTTCAAGAGAGAATGCAACAATTCTGCAGTTGGTGGAAATGAACATCCATTCAATGATGATTATTACCGAAAGGCAATCTACCACCGAAGCAAAGAAGAGCCAAAAATGATTGAAGATAAACCCAGAGATAAGTCAAGAGCTTGTGCTGTAATCCATGATGATGAATGATATGATTGGAGCCAGATTCTTCCTGAAGAAGATCGTTTGGATAATCGAAGTACAGCTCATGGCAGAAAC
>JARYGA010013296.1:0-39388 GCA_030545235.1 Helianthus tuberosus | reverse complement strand
GAAGTCCATCGACTGGTTTCCATATCCATTTTCAATCGATAACAAGTTAATAACAAATTAATAATCAAGTTAAACAACTATGTGATTATAAGCTTATGTGTTCCCTTTTATGTTTTTGTGTAACCCAAGTTTTGTTATCCAAATCCTCGTAGAATCTTCCATATCTTCGTATAAGGGATTCATAGTAGGATACCCAAAGGTACTACATAAAATCCTTAATGGACTTCTACGTTGTAGTTACGTCCCTTGGATTATAAAGTACTACTCCATAATTAGACCCCTTGAGTGGTCTAGTTAAACAGATTGATCCAAAAATCTTGTTAGGAATATCATGTGATGATATAGCTGAAAGGACTCCTTGGTGGCCTAATTAAAAAGATCATATGTCGATCTAATTAAAAGGACCCTATGGTAGCCTAGTCACCCTCATCACAGGTTTGATTTTCTTCCCCTAAACATTACAAGACAAACTGTGCGGACCGTGCAAGGAATTACGTAATTATGGATGCATACATAATTATGGAATTCAGTGCACAGAAACCACAGCAAGTTTGGTCGTGTGTCTAGAGTTGACTCAATTCATTCTCGTTCTGAAGAAATTGTGGAAAATGACTCACTCCGTTCATTTTCGTTTCAGAAGAAATTGTGGAAAATGACTCATCCCGTTCATTTTCGTTTCTGAAGAAATTGTGGAAAATGACTCATTCTGTTCATTTTCGTTTCTGAAGAAATTGTGGAAAATGACTCATTCCGTGCATTTTCGTTTCTGAAGAAATTGTGGGAAATGACTCATTCCGTACATTTTCGTTTCTGAAGAAATTGTGGAAAATGACTCATTCCGTTCATTTTCGTTTCTGAAGAAATTGTGGAAAATGACTCATTCCGTTCATTTTCGTTTCTGAAGAATACCCATTAAGGAAAATGACTCATTCCGTGCATTTTTAGTTTCTGAAAATTTTCCATCGAAGGGAAATGAATATCCCTGATTCTTCCTTCATTTCCATTTCTGAAAAATGTCCGTTAAAGAGGAATATCAGGTTTATGCCTTATCCTTGATGGTTATTTAACACAAAGTCACAGACAGACTCCTACAAATAAATTTCGGGACGAAATTTCCTAAAGCAGGGGAGACTGTGACAACTGTGCCTCCGTGACCATCAAACAAATACCAAATCAATGAGATATTATGTTTCATACTTGGTATTTGTAAAAATATGTGTATCGTTTGCACATATCATTCTTGTTCGATTTCGGGCTTTAAATCGCTTTCTGGAAGGTTATACGCGATCTGATGCGTAAATATAACCAGTTTAATGCAACAAACACTCCGGAATAGTGAAATAGGCTTAACATACCTTAAATAACCTTTACATAACTTAGAAATAAGTTTTGGATAGTTTGGTATGCCGAAATCAAGTTATTTCGCTTACAGGGACTAAATTTGACAAACTGCGAAAGTATGCCAATTTGAACTGTAACAGACATTCCGGAACATGACCATAAGTTAAAAATACCCTAAATATCCTTTACATAGCTTAGAAATAGGCTTTGAGGGGTTCGGTGTGCTAAAATAAACTTTTGGGTCATTCAGGGACTAAAAGCGTCAAAAAGTGCATAAGTTTGCATTTTCGCGCATAACTTACGTTCTGTATACATCCGGACATCCAAAAATTTATGTAAGCACTAAAATATTTTATTTTAGTATTTGGCATAAGAAAAATCCATTCATCACGCAATTTGGATCGTTTTTCGCGCTTATGCGCATTCCGTCGTAATTAAGCAAACATCGCGATCGTACGGCCAAACGAACCGACATCCGAGATATTTTTGAGCACATCTTAAGTTCTCTATACTTTAACTTCATTTTAGAGCTTTGAAATGGGGTTAACGGGCCTTAAACATGTCGGAAATAGCTCAAAACACTAACAGGGACTAAAACTGTCAATTTGCCAAAGTTGCTGGCTTACGGACCGTAAGCCATCACCCTTACGGTCCGTAAGGCATCCCCAGATCAGAAAAATCTGTTTGACAGCCTGTTAACAACTGTTAAGCACTCCTAATCCCTTTGCACTTGCCTCTTCCTGATAATGGGGGGCCAATTTGAGTTACCTTAATGTTGCAACAAGTGTAGGGACAAGATCAAAGCACGGTATTCGAGGAACGATCCTAACGGTGGTCCAAATCCTATAAATACCCATCAAGTTCACTTCCAAAACCCACTTGAATTCTGAGATTTCTCTAAGTTGGGGTGTTTTATCACTTCATACCTGAGAATACTTGGAAGTTCAATCTTGCGGGGACCCTTTGTAAGTGTTCTTTCGTTCTTTTCATTCGTTTTAGCGTTAAAGTCAAACTGCGTTTGACTTTCTGCATTGACCAGTTATTGGTCAATGCGAAGTTCGTTTGAACTTCATAACGTGAGCGTAATCACGATGGTTATAGTCCCTAGTGACTATACCTACTGATTACCACGTTATCTAGGCTCAGTGACGAGTCGTAGTTTCGGCCAAAATGCGTATTCTTGCGTATTTTGTAACCAAACTACTTTTGGGTATCAAAATCGTTTGTTTTCATACCAAACTTGTTTTCTAACTTAGTTAAGCATGTTTTAACATGCTTAGCTCGTCACTTTTAGTTTTGTGCTTGTCTAGGGTCGTAAGGGTAAGCGATCTAATCAATCGGTTATACTTTCGAACCCGACCCATTTGGTCGATCATTAGGATCCGACCAAACACATTAGGTGACCATAGTGTATAGGGAATAACCTTCCAAGGTTATACCTTATGGTCACATCGTTTAAGTAGTTGTATGATAGGTAGTTTATATGCCTTAGGTAAATTACCAAAATGCCCTTTTTATGCCAAATTTCATTTTAAGCATATGTAACATAACTTTTGGTAAAATGATGGCCGTTTTCTCTCTAACCCTAGGCGATCTTGCTTCTTCACGAAATCCTTGATTCTTCTTTGTGATCTATTGTATAACCGTCTGTGATTGGAGATTTGATTCTTTCAAATCTCTATAACGAACTAGTTAGCAATTGTGACCAATTTTGAATTTAGGGTTTTTTTGTTTCTTCTTTTCAATCGCCTCCTTAGTGTTTAATTTGATATTCTGATTTATTAATCTGATTGTTTTTTATTGCGGTTAACTGAGATTAATTTAGCTAGATCGAAAACATTGGATTAATCGGTTAAGGGTTGAAGATTAACACTAGGGTTTATCGGATTAGGGTTTCTTGGTGCCGCATGTTTCTTCGTTGATTGAGATTTACGTTTTTGTCGTGCATGGAGAGAGATAAGGATACAGGTTTGGAGGATTTAGGGTTTCACTCGTTCACGAAAAGCTGCATGGAGATATTTTTATCTCTAAGACCAATGCTATGCCGTCGAATCCTCAGGAGGGGCATCCTAATCTTGATTCGTTTATTAATAGTCTTGATGCTAAGTCTTTGAAAATTGATGGTAAACCGTTAGCTCCTAATCGAACTCTGAATATTGATGGTAACCCGTTAGCTCCTAGACATGGAATTGTGTCAAGTAATCAGTATGAACCTCGAATGATGAATGTAATTGACGAGTTGTAAAAAATAACAGTTCCTGTGGAAAATGTTTATGCGAATAAGCAACAGGAGGACCAGGTATCTTATGCGCAGAAGGTGATGATGAATCCTAGTACTAAACGTGAAGTTAACTTCAGAAAATTGGAATCCATGGAGACTCACCAAGAAGCTGATATAGTAATTCCAAGGGAGGTAGTTAAGAAGGTCCAAGACAGGTTTGACAATGTTTTATTTGGATACTTTCTGGGGAATAGATTACCGTTCCCGGTGGTTGAGTATTATGTTAAAAATGTGTGGTCGAAGTTTGGATTTGCCAAGATTATGATGAATGCTGAAGGTTTCTTTTTCTTCAAATTTGATTCTAAGGAAGGAATGCATAAAGTTCTTGAGGGAGGGCCTTGGTTAATTCGCAAAGTTCCATTTTTTCTTAATATCTGGTCGCCATCAGTTAGTCTGAAAAAGGAAGGAATGAAGTCGGTTCCTATATGGGTTAAGCTTCATAATGTTCCGATCTCTATCTATACGGATGATGGACTGAGTTTGTTGGCGTCGAAGATTGGAGTCCCAAAGAGATTGGATAGCTATACAGCGGATATGTGTGCAGATAGTTGGGGTAGGAGCAGTTTTGCTAGAGCTTTGATTGAGGTTAGTGTGGATGAGGTTCTTAAGGATCAAATAGTTGTAGCCATTCCGAAATTGGATGATGAGGGATTCATTATGGAAAGTGTGAAGGTTGAGTATGAATGGAAGCCGCACCGGTGTGCTGAATGTTGCATCTTTGGTCATAATGATCAGAACTGTCCAAAAAATGTTAATCCCAAACCGAAGCAAGTAATGGTGGATGCGGAAGGCTTTATCACGGATAAGAGAAAGGTTGCTAAGTTTGGAGTTGGGCAAAAGAAACCGAAACTTGTTTATAATCCGAAAACTAACAGATTCGCTGCGAGTACTTCTGGACGAAGACTGGTACCAGCTCGGGGTCTATTCAAATCAAAACAGGTAATTCGTTTGATGCATTAGCGAATGAGGATGGGAATGGAGACAAAAACATTGCTGATAAGAAGGATGGGACGAATAACAAGAATGCAAGACAATCACAGAGTGATAGTGAGATGAAAGAGGTCACACCGACGGAGATGGCACAATTTATGAAGAATGATCAGCGTATTAATTCTGAGGGGGCAAGCACTCCCGGTTTTAATGGTTTAAATGGGTAGCATCATGACCTGGAATGTTAGGGGCTTGAACCGGCCCCTGAAACAAAGTGAGGTTCGTTCTATTGTTGCTGATAATAAATTAGATATGTGTGCAATCCTTGAATCTCATGTGGATGTTACTAAGCTGGCTAAAATTTGCAAGTATGTGTTCCGTAAGTGGTGTTGGACGTCTAATGGTGATTTATGCACTCGAGGCACGAGAATTATCTTGGGATGGAATCCGGATATGTTTGACGTTATGGTTCTATTTCAATCTGATCAACTAATCCACACTCAGGTAATTATAAAAGATAGCAAAAAGAGCTTTTTTTGTTCGTTTGTGTATGCTGAAAATAAGTATCAAGACCGAAGAATGCTCTGGGATGATTTATGCAAGCATAAAATTTTTTGTCATGGTAAGCCGTGGGTAGTTATGGGGGATTTTAATACCGCTCTCAATTTTGAGGATTCGTTATTTGGGTCTTCCAGCAAGTCTATTGGTATGCGTGAATTTCATGATTGTATCCATCAAGCTGAATTGTTCGATGTTCATGCTCATGGGTTGCAATACACTTGGAGTCAAAAGCCAAAGAGTGGAGTAGGTCTTCTCAAAAAGATTGATAGAATTATCGGTAATGTGTCGTTTATTGATCAATTTCCTGATGCATTCGCTATGTTTCACCCATTTCGGGTGTCAGACCATACTCCGTGTATTCTTAGAATGATGGGCTCCTATGGGAATCGTCCAAGGCCGTTTAAATTCCCGAATTTCATTGTGTCAAAACCAGAATTTCAGGAGTCTGTGAAGCAGGAGTGGATGAAAACAATGGATGGTATCACTATGCTTTCTGTTGTAAAGAAAATGAGGAACTTGAAGCCTAGGTTGAGAAAGATTCTTTTCAATCAGGGTAATTTACATAAGAGGGTTATCGAATTGAGGAAAACATTGGATGAAATTCAGATTCAAGTGGATCAGAACCCGATGGATGTTCGGTTAAGGCAGCTGGAGACGCAATGTCTTCAAGAATATCAATCTGTGGCTTATGATGAAGAATGTTATCTAAAACAGAAATCTAAGGTTGAGTAGCTTTGCGCGGGAGACTCGAATACCAGGTTTTTTCATAATTCTGTCAAGGCTCGAAATGCCCGAACAAAAATTCATAGTATTACGGATAGCATGGGAACTCGACATGAAGGTAATCAGGTTGCTGACGTGCTAGTTTCGCATTATACGAATTTTTTGGGGATGGAGTTTCCGGTTAATGAGGATAACTTGGACGGCCTCTTCACTAATGTTTTAAGTAGAGAGGTTGCGGATCAAATGGTTTCTCAAGTGTCTCGAGAGGAAGTTAAATCTGCTATGTTCAGTATTAGAGAGGATAAAGCGCCAGGGCCTGATGGGTACACATCGGCGTTTTTTAAGCATGCATGGGAGATTGTTGGTAATGAAGTCATGGATGCAGTGCTACAATTTTTTGAGAATGGTAAGCTTCTAACTCAGGTTAACCATACTATTCTTGCATTGATCCCGAAAAAAGAGGTCCCGGATTCAGTTCTTGACTACAGGCCGATTTCTTGTTGCAATGTGATTTATAAATGCATAAGTAAAATTATCACAGACCGTTTAAAAGGAAGTTTGGGAAATCTTGTTAGTATCAACCAATCAGCGTTTGTGCCGGGACGGAAAATTTCTGATAATATCCTTCTCACACAAGAATTAATGCATAATTACCATCTTAACAGGGGTCCGGCTAGATGTGCTTTCAAAATTGATATACAGAAAGCATATGATACGGTGAATTGGTCTTTCTTGGAAAATATTTTGATTCGATTTGGGTTTCATCATAAAATGATTGGGTGGATTATGACATGTGTGTCGACAGTTTCTTACTCGTTAAGCATCAATGGAAATCTTCATGGCTATTTTAGAGGCAAACGCGGGTTACGGCAGGGAGATCCCATGTCTCCCTACTTATTCACGTTAATCATGGAGATTCTTTCTCGTTTACTTCAACAGGCTGCTTCCTCTCCGTTTAGATATCATGCTCATTGTGCCAAACAAAAAATAATTAATGTCTCTTTGCTGATGACTTATTTATTTTTGTTCATGGTGATATTGTCTAGGTCAAAAGGGTCAAGGAGGCACTCCAGACGTTTACTAACATTTCCGGTTTGGCTCCTAGCCCAGCGAAAAGTACAGTTTTCTTCTGCAATGTTCCTCACTCGGTTAGACAGGAAATTCTGGATATTATGCCTTTTCAAGAGGGTGTTATTCCGGTTCGCTATTTGGGGGTCCCGCTCATCTCATCTAGGCTTCTTTTTAAAGATTGCAAGGTTCTTATCGATCGAATGGAAAAGAAGATTAATAATTGGATGACAAAGTCGCTTTCTTTTGCTGGCCGGTTGCAACTTATAAATTCGGTTTTATCCTCTATGCATATCTATTGGGCTTATGTTTTCATTATTCCTACTCGGGTTATCAATGAGCTTGAAAAAAGAATCCGAAGATTCTTGTGGAATGCAGGATCGGAGGGCAAAATCCGAGCGAAAGTTGCATGGAAAGATGTGTGCTTGCCTAAACAAGAAGGTGGTTTGGGTATTCGAAGTATATCGGATGTTAATAACTCGCTTATGGCTACGCATGTTTGGAGCATCTTAACTAAACGTGAGTCCATTTGGGTGAGATGGATTCATGAATATAAGCTAAAAGGGTGAAATTTTTGGGAGGTTCCTAGTAGAGGGAGCATGAGTTGGGGTTGGCGGAAAATATTGTCTATTCGGAGCATTGTGAGGCCTCACATATGGTATTTACTCAAAAGTGGGCTGCAAACAAATGTTTGGAGTGATAACTGGTGCCATATGAGTCCTCTTACTTCCTTTATTACTCCTCGATCTATAGCTAATGCAGGGTTTAATTTAAGATCGTCAGTTGCGGATGTCATTGACGAGAATGGGCAGTGGAGATGGCCTCAAGCTTGGCTAGACTTGTTTCCGGTTCTAATAAATCTTCAAACACCCCATCTGATAGATAATGTTCTGGATTGTCTAGCTTGGAAAGCCGTGGATGGGAACTTTGGCGACTTTAAGTCCTCTCAAGTTTGGGATATGGTTCGAAATAGGGATAATAATGCGACCTGGGCCAATATGGTTTGGTTCTCTCAATGTGTTCCGCGCCACTCTTTCCATATGTGGCTGGTTTTCAGGGATAAATTGAAGACGCAAGATAGGTTGGCGGTTTGGGAAGCAGGAAGTGCAACAAATCTTAACCTCATGTGTTGCCCATTGTGCCACCATGATCATGACAGTCGAGACCATCTTTTTTTTCAGTGCGTGTTTGCGGATCAGGTCTGGGCAAATGTGAAGGGTATGGTGAACATGGATAGCGTTGATAACACATGGCAGTCTTTAATGGTTTGGGTTGACCAGCATTCTAACTCGAAGAAAGTAGATGACATTGTGTGTAAATTGGTGGTTGCGGCGACCACGTATTACATATGGCAAGAGAGGAATAGTCGACTTTTTACTTCTAATCATTTAACTGCGCTACAAGTTGCTGAGAAGATTAAAAGTTCAGTTCATCTAAGACTTATGGGCTTCAAGTTTCGATTGGAGTCTACTAGGAAGAGAATATTCAAAACCTGGAAGATTAGTGATACTAAAGAGGGAGATCCTGATCCGGGCTAGAAGATTGATGCTTTTTTATTAGGTCGGCCTTGGTTTTGTTTTTGATTCGGCCGTGGTTGTTTTGTTTCTTTTGGTTGACGTTTTGTCTGGATGATTGTTGGTTGGTTTTGCTGTCTTGGTGTCCTAGGCTTAGTCTGTCAAGTCTAGTTGATGTGTTGCTTTGACACATCTTTGTTTTATTGGTTTATCTATAAAATTCACCGGGGTAACCCTTTACCCAAAAAAAAAAAACATAACTTTTGGTATCTAAACTGATTTGGTATCAATGTTAGACATGTTAAGGCATATTTTACTTATCATAGGACTAGTTAGGCATTCCGAACACGTTTCACGCGAACGACGCGTTAAAGTAGCATAAGCTACCTAAACGGGTCGTAATGGGTCAGAAGCACTTAGGATAGGTTCCGTTTTAGTATGTAGGCTTTGTTAGACCATATTACCTGAGTTCCCATACTCATTTGGTTTACGAGCCCTCATTCTATCCAATCCTCCGATATAGGTCCGGTTATTAATGTAGTTACCTATATTAGGTACCGTTTGATTCCGTGATCTTCTAGCTTTGCTTGGTGGTTATCCTAGGACTTCTAAGCAATCTCAAGTGAGTACATAGACCCCTCTTTTACTGTTTTCCAAACACTTTGGGGTGAAACACATGTGCCTACTTGTTACTTTCATGTTTTTCCATGTTTTCACATCATATACTTGCTATGTTCATTAGTACACTATTAGTACATTGTTTTACATTACATTTCATGCTATGTATGTCCATTGTGTGCATACTTAGTACATTGTTCTACATTACATTTCATGCTATGTATGTCCATTGTGTGCATACTTAGTACATTGTTCTACATTACATTTCATGCTATGTATGTCCATTGTGTGCATACTTAGTACATTGTTCTACATTACATTTCCTGCTATGTATGTCCATTGTGTGCATACTTAGTACATTGTTTTACATTACATCTCATGCTATGTATGTCCATTGTGTGCATACTTAGTACATTGTTTTATATTACATTTTGTTGCATATGCTCATCCAGCATATGGACACATTATATTACATTATGTGAACCATTTGTATCTATTGAACCATGTGAACCATTTGACAATAGACATTTGACTATACCTAAACATTTCTACAATTGTTAAACATTACATCTTGATGGTTTGGTTTGAGTAAGTGATTTAAGTAACGAGGCGTGTGTAATATGATACAAGCACGGTGGATACGCCGCTGGTACTTCCTATATATAAGTGTTTGTATGGTATTACATATCATAGCGTTATTTGAATCATATAACATTTTATACAAATAACATACTTTTCACAAGAAATTGATTTACAAACAACTTATCTTATACAAACTCATTTTACATGGTTATTCATTTAACCATACATTATTCTCTTATTTATACATATCATCTGAACTTATTGTTTTTCAAACGATTTACAAAACAAATCAATTTACAAGGTTCATGACTAAACTTTATTAAACATTTTCTTAAACTTACAAGTCATGAATCCTATTTTCACAAAACCTATGTATCTCACAGGCATTTTTATGCTGACGTACCTATTTTCACAAGTGTTTTCAGGAGTTGATGCATAGGACTTATCGAGACATACTTAGGCGGACCTGTGCCTTAGTGACTTAAAACGAGACAAGAACTAGTTAATTTTTGTTATGTACTATTTGTTTCTTGTTTAAAACAATGTAACTCTCTTATTTGATTAATAAAGCAAAACTTTAATTTCCATGGTTGTGAAACAATTAATTCTGTTACAACACTCCCCGGCGTTTCCGCCACGTTTCGTTGTCTCACGTGGTCGGGGTGTGACACTAGTCGCAGGAATGGAAGTCCTGCTGGTAGTGCTTGTCACACCCCGACCACGTAGAACATACAAAACGTGGCAGAAATGTCGGGGAGTGTTGTAACAGAATTAATTGTTTCAAATCCATGGCAATTAAAGTTTCGTTTTATTGATTAAAAGTGTTACAATGTCTTAACAAACAAAGAAATACAACATAATTAACTAGTCTTGCATCTTTTATTGTCACTAAAGCCCAAGTCTGCCTATGTGTATCTTGATCATCTTATGCAACAGCTCCTGAAAAACACATGTGAAAATAGGTACGTCAGCATAAAAATGCCTGTGAGATACATAGGTTTTGTGAAAATAGGTTTCATGACTTATGTTTGAGAAAATGTTTAGTCATGAACCTTGTAATTTGCTTTGTTTTGTAAATCATTTGAAAAACGCTAAGACCAGTTGATATGTATAAATAAATGTAAGGTTAAATGAATAACCATGTAAAATGAGTTTGTATAAGATAAGTTGTTTGTAAATCAATGTCTTGTGAAAAGTATGTTATTTGTATAAAATGTTCTATGTCTCAAACTGAAATGATTCAAATAACGCTACGATATGTAATACCATACAAACACTTATATATAGGAAGTACCAGCGGCGTATC
Organism: Helianthus tuberosus; assembly: GCA_030545235.1. Taxonomy (NCBI): domain Eukaryota; kingdom Viridiplantae; phylum Streptophyta; class Magnoliopsida; order Asterales; family Asteraceae; genus Helianthus; species Helianthus tuberosus. The sequence goes on along the minus strand of JARYGA010013296.1, from coordinate 28,464 downwards.
CACCATGCTTGTATCATATTACACACGCCTCGTTACTTAATCACTTACTCAAACCAAACTACCAAAGTAAAATGTTCATGTCTGATGTAAATCATGTAATATGTATACAAAATGTAAGCATGTGATGAATAACAAATGTACTAAGTATGCAACAATAGACATACGTAGCATGTGACCTGTACTAAGTATGCAACAATAGACATACTTAACATGTGACCTGTACTACGTATACAACAATAGACATACGTAGCATGTGACCTGTACTACGTATACAACAATAGACATACGTAGCATGTGACCTGTACTACGTATACAACAATAGACATACGTAGCAAGTAATGTAATGTAAAACGATGTACTAAGTAATGCACACAATGGGCACACCTAGCATAAGATGTAATAAAATCATGTACTATAATGTACTAACGAATATAGCAGGTATATGATGTGAAAACAGGAAAGCATGAAAGTAACAAGTAGGCACATGTGTTCCACCCCAAAACGTTTGGAAAACAGTAAAAGAGGGGTCTATGTACTCACATGAGATTGCTCAGAAGTCCTAAGATAACCACCAAGCAACGCTAGAGATCACGGAAATCAAACGGCACCTAATATAGGTAACTATGTTAATAAACCGGACCTAAATCGGAAGATCTGATAGAATGAGGGTTCGTAAACCAAACGAGTATAGAGACTCGTGTCATATGGTTTAACAAAGCCTACATACCAAATGAAACCTAACATAAGTGCTTACGACCCATTACGACCCGTTTAGGTAGCTTATGCTACTTTAACGCGTCGTTCGCGTGAAACGCGTTCGGACCGTCTAACTAGTCCTATGACAAGTGTTATATGCCTAAACATGTTACATAATCAGTTATGTGTCAAAAGTTTAGGTTACATATGCTTAATTACCAATTATACATGAAAAGGGTATTCTGGTAATTTACCTAAGGCATATAAACTACCAATCATACAACTACTTAAACGATGTGACCATAAGGTATAACCTCGGAAGGTTATTCCCTATATACTATGGTCACCTAATGTGTTTGGTCGGATCCTAATGATCGACCAAACGGGTCAGGTTCGAAGGTATAAGCGATTTATCAGATCGCTTACCCTACGACCTTAGACAACGTGGTAATCAGTAGGCATAGTCCCAAAGGACTATAACCATCGTGATTACAATCACGTTGCGAAGTTCAAACGAACTTCGCATTAACCATAACTGGTCAACGCTGAAAGTCAAACAAAGTTTGACTTTCTGACTCGAAAAGCAATAAAAGAACGAAAGAATACTTACGAAGGGTCCCCGAATGCTAATCTCGATTCAAGAATCTCAGGTATGAAACAAAGGTTTCAACTTAGAGCTCCTCAAATCAGGATTCTAGTGAGTTTTGCAATGGGGGTGAATGGGTATATATAGTTTTTGGTCCACCGTTAAGATCGTTTCATGGAATAACGTGATCGAATCCTACCCGTACATGTGTTGCAAAGTTGTGGTAACTACAAATGGGTTCTTATCAGCTGACTAGACAAATGTGAGTGTGTGGTTGTGGATCAATCAGCTGCAAACAGGCTATGAAATACACTGCATCTGGTCTGGAGACCCCCTACGCATCGTAGGGAAAAAGTGGCTGCGCATCGTAGGCATGAACTTTGGCAGATTTACAAATTTAGTCCCTGTAAGCGAATAAACTAGATTTTGCCATACCAAAGCCTTCAAAACTTATTTCTAAGTTATGTAAAGGTTACTTAAGGTATGTTAAGCCTATTTCACTATTCCGGAGTGTTTGTTGCATTAAACTGGTTATATTTACGCATTAGTGCGCGTATAACCTTCCAGAAAGCGATTTAGAGCTTGAAATCGAACAAGAGTTGATATGTGCAAACGATACACATATTTTTACAAATCCCAAGTATGAAATATAATATTTCATTGGTTCGGTATTTGTTTGATGATTGAAGTGACACAGGTGTCACAGTCTCCCCTACTTTAGGAATTTTCGTCCCGAAATTTAATTTTAGGAGAAACTTGTGGGGACGACGGTGATGTTTTCGCTTTGAATGAACCCCTTGAACCCTAAGTAGAACTCTGGGCCATGTTAGGATTCTTAGCGAAAATGTCAACCCTCAAAGTGAAGTCATTGTAGTAACAAAACATGGAGTTTTGAACTACGGACAGAAGAACGTTTCTTATGAAGACTCATCATAGGAAATTGTGTGTGTGATTGAGATCAGAATTGGGTAGTGTGAGAATAAATGACATTGGTCAAAGTCCAAGACTTCTCCCGTATCATTACTCTTGCCACTGTTGGTCTTAACACATGACAAAACTTCCTGTGGTTCCTATGCACTGAATTCCATAATTATGTAGGCCTCCATAATTACGTAGTTCCTTGCACAGTCCGCACAGTTCATTTCATAATGCGTATGGGGAAAAATCAAACGAATAATCCTGTGGTGAATTAACTTGACTGCAATAGAGTCTCTTTAACTAGGTCACCAAAGGATTAGATTAACGAACAATCTCTTGATTTAGACCACCCGAGGGCCTATTTAACTACATAAACACATGATATATTTAACTAGATTGTCGAACCAATCTATTTAACTTAGATCGACGTAGGATCTCTTTAACTAAACTACCTACGGGGAAAATTTAACTACATCGACGTAGGATGTATTTAACTAGATTGTCGGACCAATCTATTTAACTTAGATCGACGTATGATCTCTTTAACTAAACTACCTACGGGGAAAATTTAACTACATCGACGTATGATGTATTTAACTAGATTGTCGGACCAATCTATTTAACTTAGATCGACGTAGGATCTCTTTAACTAAACTACCTACGGGGAAAATTTAACTACATCGACGTAGGATGTATTTAACTTTATCAACACATGTTGTCCTTAAACTTTGGAATAGTACTTTATAATCCAAGGGATTTAACTACAACGTAGAAGTCCATTAAGGATTTAAGATAATACCTTTTTGAATATCCTACTACGAATCCTTCATATGAAGATAAAAAAAAAATTCTATGAGGATTTGGATAACAAAACTTGAATTACACAATAACATAAAAGGGAACACATAAGCACATATCACATAATTGTTTATTTTGACCTTTAACTTGTTATCTTTGGACACGGATACTTAAAGCACACCAGGAATCCAATCCGTGGATTTCATTTGGCACTTTTAATCATTTCAAGAATCTATCTATGAAGATAGGATAATCTTAAAAGAAATTCGGCTTTGTCCCTATTGAATTGTGATGTACGTATTGAATCATACAAAGAATTCAATTAAGGACTCCGATGAATGATACCCATCCACAAGGATCTAATTATGAGGATAGAAAGATCCTACATGGATTTTGGAGTTTGTGTAACGAGAGTGTTCCGACACCTTGCACTAGGCGTGCTTACGTCGACACACAAGGTAGAAAGTTCATGAGGTTGAGGCGCCATATATGTCAAGCGACATATGAAGCAGAGTTTGAAGGTTGAGTAGCAGCAGGATTTGTAACAGCTTTGCTTTGGATTGCAAAGCGGCACATGTTAACCAAATGTCTCCATCGTCCACCGTGGGTACATTTGAAACAAGGTATTTGATTTGAATAATGACGATGGCATTGATTGCACCAAGGAGCAGTTCCCTTATACAGCTTCATCCCTGAGGCGAGTCATGGTGATAGCTAAGTCAACGGTCCCCTAGAGTACGACGCCCATTCGCTGGGTAATTGCAGCACCTGGTTCGGACATTGTTGTTGCGATGAAGAAGCATCTTGAAGATAACGAAAGGCATAGGAGGAAACAAGCGAAAGATAGTCAAAAGAAAATGACAAGGCATGTAGATTGTGACCATTTGTTTGTTACCAAAGGCAAACAAATGAGACAGTGACTAATCAAAGTAAGCGGGTTAATATAATGTATCGCGAAAACATGCTCGCCTATAAGTGAACACTCATCCCAAGAATTCCCAGGTAAGCACAACTGGTCTCGCGTCTGATGAGATGTATACGAAGTGATTGCCTAGACAGAAAACCCAGAATACAGGCATTCACCCTTCCAGTTTGCACGTGTTCACATTATTTAAAACCCAGAACCTTGACGAGATTTTGAAAACTCAAAGGGGTTCAAAACCATATAACAGAGGGTTCAAAACCTAGAAATCAATCATCCTAGAACAGATGATTAGTTTTCAAAGTAGTTTTGAAATTTATGTTCTTGTTGTGGTCGTCGCCTAAGGATAGGTGACGGTATTGTTTTATGACTAAACGCAAGTAAACTCGCGTTAGGGTCCTAGAAAGGTTATAGACTAGGTCAAAGCATTACTAATAACCTAATTCCCTATAACCATTGGCTCTGATACCATCTTTTCTGTCACACCCCGACCACGTAGAACATACAAAACGTGGCGGAAATGTCGGGGAGTGTTGTAACAGAATTAATTGTTTCAAATCCATGGCAATTAAAGTTTCGTTTTATTGATTAAAAGTGTTACAATGTCTTAACAAACAAAGAAATACAACATAATTAACTAGTCTTGCATCTTTTATTGTCACTAAAGCCCAAGTCTGCCTATGTGTATCTTGATCATCTTATGCAACAGCTCCTGAAAAACACATGTGAAAATAGGTACGTCAGCATAAAAATGCCTGTGAGATACATAGGTTTTGTGAAAATAGGTTTCATGACTTATGTTTGAGAAAATGTTTAGTCATGAACCTTGTAATTTGCTTTGTTTTGTAAATCATTTGAAAAACGCTAAGACCAGTTGATATGTATAAATAAATGTAAGGTTAAATGAATAACCATGTAAAATGAGTTTGTATAAGATAATTTGTTTGTAAATCAATGTCTTGTGAAAAGTATGTTATTTGTATAAAATGTTCTATGTCTCAAACTGAAATGATTCAAATAACGCTACGATATGTAATACCATACAAACACTTATATATAGGAAGTACCAGCGGCGTATCCACCATGCTTGTATCATATTACACACGCCTCGTTACTTAATCACTTACTCAAACCAAACTACCAAAGTAAAATGTTCATGTCTGATGTAAATCATGTAATATGTATACAAAATGTAAGCATGTGATGAATAACAAATGTACTAAGTATGCAACAATAGACATACGTAGCATGTGACCTGTACTAAGTATGCAACAATAGACATACTTAACATGTGACCTGTACTACGTATACAACAATAGACATACGTAGCATGTGACCTGTACTACGTATACAACAATAGACATACGTAGCATGTGACCTGTACTACGTATACAACAATAGACATACGTAGCAAGTAATGTAATGTAAAACGATGTACTAAGTAATGCACACAATGGGCACACCTAGCATAAGATGTAATAAAATCATGTACTATAATGTACTAACAAATATAGCAGGTATATGATGTGAAAACAGGAAAGCATGAAAGTAACAAGTAGGCACATGTGTTCCACCCCAAAACGTTTGGAAAACAGTAAAAGAGGGGTCTATGTACTCACATGAGATTGCTCAGAAGTCCTAAGATAACCACCAAGCAACGCTAGAGATCACGGAAATCAAACGGCACCTAATATAGGTAACTATGTTAATAAACCGGACCTAAATCGGAAGATCTGATAGAATGAGGGTTCGTAAACCAAACGAGTATAGAGACTCGTGTCATATGGTTTAACAAAGCCTACATACCAAATGAAACCTAACATAAGTGCTTACGACCCATTACGACCCGTTTAGGTAGCTTATGCTACTTTAACGCGTCGTTCGCGTGAAACGCGTTCGGACCGTCTAACTAGTCCTATGACAAGTGTTATATGCCTAAACATGTTACATAATCAGTTATGTGTCAAAAGTTTAGGTTACATATGCTTAATTACCAATTATACATGAAAAGGGTATTCTGGTAATTTATCTAAGGCATATAAACTACCTATCATACAACTACTTAAACGATGTGACCATAAGGTATAACCTCGGAAGGTTATTCCCTATATACTATGGTCACCTAATGTGTTTGGTCGGATCCTAATGATCGACCAAATGGGTCGGGTTCGAAGGTATAAGCGATTTATCAGATCGCTTACCCTACGACCCTAGACAACGTGGTAATCAGTAGGCATAGTCCCAAAGGACTATAACCATCGTGATTACAATCACGTTGCGAAGTTCAAACGAACTTCGCATTAACCATAACTGGTCAACGCTGAAAGTCAAACAAAGTTTGACTTTCTGACTCGAAAAGCAATAAAAGAACGAAAGAATACTTACGAAGGGTCCCCGAATGCTAATCTCGATTCAAGAATCTCAGGTATGAAACAAAGGTTTCAACTTAGAGCTCCTCAAATCAGGATTCTAGTGAGTTTTGCAATGGGGGTGAATGGGTATATATAGTTTTTGGTCCACCGTTAAGATCGTTTCATGGAATAACGTGATCGAATCCTACCCGTACATGTGTTGCAAAGTTGTGGTAACTACAAATGGGTTCTTATCAGCTGACTAGACAAATGTGAGTGTGTGGTTGTGGATCAATCAGCTGCAAACAGGCTATGAAATACACTGCATCTGGTCTGGAGACCCCCTACGCATCGTAGGGAAAAAGTGGCTGCGCATCGTAGGCATGAACTTTGGCAGATTTACACTTTTGGTCCCTGTTATGCAATAAGGTCATTTTTGACACGTTTAAGGCCCGTTAACCCCATTTCAAAGCTCTAAAACGAATTTAAAGTATAGGGAACTTAAAACATGCTCAAAAATATCTCGGATGTCGGTTCGTTTAGCCGTACGGTTGCGATGTTCGGTTAATTACGACGGAATGCGCATAAGCGCGAAAAACGATCCAAATGACGAAACGAATGGATTTTTCTTATGCCGAACACTAAAATAAAATGTTTTAGTGCTTACATAAATTTTTGGATGTCCGGATGTATTCAGAACGTAAGTTATGCGCGAAAATGCAAACTTATGCACTTTTTGACGCTTTTAGTCCCTGAATGACACAAAAGTTTATTTTAGCATACCGAACACCTCAAAGCCTATTTCTAAGCTATGTAAAGGATATTTATGGTATGCTTAACTTATGGTCATGTTCCGGAATGTCTGTTACAGTTCAAATTGGCATACTTTCGCAGTTTGTCAAATTTAGTCCCTGTAAGCGAATAAACTAGATTTTGCCATACCAAAGCCTTCAAAACTTATTTCTAAGTTATGTAAAGGTTACTTAAGGTATGTTAAGCCTATTTCACTATTCCGGAGTGTTTGTTGCATTAAACTGGTTATATTTACGCATTAGTGCGCGTATAACCTTCCAGAAAGCGATTTAGAGCTTGAAATCGAACAAGAGTTGATATGTGCAAACGATACACATATTTTTACAAATCCCAAGTATGAAATATAATATTTCATTGGTTCAGTATTTGTTTGATGATTGAAGTGACACATGTGTCACAGTGCTATAGTCCATGTCAGAATGGGCAAAACTCTCAAATAAATCATTGCACTCAACTACTGTCTTTTTATCCATGAGTTATCCTCCAGCAGAAGTATCAAACCGGGCTTTGATCTTGGGGGTGAGACCATTGTAGAACTTTTCTACGAGTGCCCAATCCGACAAACCATGCTGAGAACAACGAGAAATCAAGGTTTGGAATCTCTCCCAGGCCAGGTGATAAGGCTCATCAGGCTCCATCCAGAACGAATGGATTTGATCACGTAGACGAGATGCTTTAGCTGGTGGGAAATATTTAGCTAAGAAAGCATCTCGTAAACCTGCCCAGGTGGTGAAAGTTCCCGCTGGCTGCGAATCGAACCAGACGGCTGTGCGGCCAGTGAGAGAAAATGGGAAAACCTGAAGGTACCGGGCATTTAGATTAACACCCTCAATAGAGAAGGTGCTACAAAGGTGGGTAATTCGGTTAATGTGGACGGGATCATCCTCATCATCACGGCCGTGAAATTGACACGAATTAGTGATGGCTGTCATGATGTAGGACGGAATTTTCCAGGACCTATCATTAGCGATGTTGGGAAGGGTGATGGGTGAAGTAGCACCGGTAGGCCCGTAAATGAACCGAACGTTCATGAACTGTTCATGAACTTGTTCGGCGGGAAGTTCGTTTATGTTAGTTTATTTAATAAATGAACGAACACGAACAAAAAAATTTGTTCATTTAATTAAATGAACGAACATGAACAGACCTAGTGTTCGTTCATTTATGTTCGTGAACATTCCTTTATGTTCGTTAATTTATGTTTGTGAACGTTCGTTTATGTTCGTTTAAATTTTAATAAATACATAAATAGTTATATTTATATAAATATTAGGTTTTCTAACTACATATATAAATATAACTAATTAGTATATCTATGAACACTTATTTAGATGTGTTTTCGGATGAAATGTAATATATTAGACTTGTTTCTTCAATCATGTTAATTTATGTTTATTCAAATATGTTTAGTTAATTGTTTTTATGTTCGTTTGTGTTCATTTATGTTCGTGAACTGTTCGTTTAGGCTTTAAACGAACAAACATAAACGAACACGAACATGCCTGATTTCTTAATGAACGAACACGAACAAAAAAATGTGTTCGATTATATGTTTGTGTTTGTGTTTGGTTAAAGTTAAATGAACGAACACGAACATGCCTATGTTCGTGTTCGTTCGGTTCGGTTCGTTTACAGGCCTAAGCACCGGTGAAGCCGGTGATGGCTTGTTCGTAAACGGTTCGATTGGCCATTTGGGTATTGGTTGTAGGACTAGGTGTATGGGAACGGGAAGGTGGTGGGGAATTTTGGGGTGACGACTTCGGGGTGAAGTCAAAGGCTAGTGGTTTAGAATGGAGTGTAGAGTCAGAAGTGGTTGAAGATGAAGTAGAAGATTTACTAACCTTTAGACTAGAAGACGAGAAGGCAAACTTGTCGATCGGCGGCTTCGGTGGTCCCTGTGAACGTGTATGATATCATTCACTGCAAAACCGAAAATAAACAAGTAAGACGACTCTAACAAAAGACTCTAAAATAAAAAATAAAAAGACAGTAGAACTATTTAGACTCCTAGGACTCGAAAACACACAAATAGCACGTAATGATATCAAATGAAGTCCAAACAAAGTAATCAACGCAATTGCCAAGAATCCCCGGCAACGGCGCCAAAAACTTGATGTGCTAAAAAGTAGTTTAATAAAATTAACTAAATTAACCTAATTCTAGACTCTAAGTAATACTCTAGACTCACTAAGACACACTAAACTACTAACCGACAAGTGTACCGATTGACTCTAGTATAACTAATGTAAGTCCGGATATCGAACCCACGAGACTCTATCGAATTACGTTAATGACTCTATTTAGACTAGACTGACACGGACTGAACTATCTTGTTTGTTTGATGGGGGGGGGGGGGGGGTTTCTAAAAATCCTAAGAAAGCAATTAAACTAAATTAATTAACTAAATTAACTAGAACGAATTACTTTGGGCTTTTACTCAAACGGTGAAAACACTACCTAGACTCGAATCCTGGTTGCTTTCAGTTATGGATTTTATTTGAAGATTGATTATTATGGACCGGGATTGTAAGATTCTAAACCTCTCGAGTTACCAACTAAGCCTCCTAACCCTTCTCAAGAGTACATTAGGGCACCCTAAAGGCTGTTATAGTCACCGGTAAATTAGACTCCTTTTCAAGACCTCTAATGACTTATGAAAGTATCCTACAAGACTCTCTCCGTTTCGGGACTCAAGTCAAGGATAAATTTGGGTTCTTAACTAGACTTGTTAGACAACATCTAATAGGTATACTTCCTAAGAAGGACCCACCTTACGGTTTAATCACTTAGAACTAACAATAACCTCGCACCTTTCAGCTATTGAGGGTTAGTAGAACACTTGATTTTATAAGATTACCGAATATTGCTTTTAAGGTCTATTACGTATTCAACCCAAAAGATTCATGATTTATTATGTGATATAGACACTCACCAAAATCTAGAACCTAACACAACTCTATTATGTGATAAAGACTGTCACCAAGAATTATGTAAAGCAATAAACAATACTCAAACACAATCAAGTACGCATACACATCTAGTTAATAATCAAATCGCCTACAATACATAAATAAATCCATAAATATCATAAATTCATAATAAAAATCCAAACTTTATGTAACCATTCATCTTGTCTAGGTAGCTAAAGAAATCTAGCCAATCAAAGTCATGGAAACAAGCATCAACAAAGTATTTTAAAGAAACAAAACATAGTCGAAGAGAAAGAAACACAAGTGAAAACACCCCGGATGTTAAGTAGATGACCCGAATGATTCTCTGAACTTCCAACCTTCAACCGGCAGCTTCGAATGCTCAAAAACGCTCCAAACGCAGCTCCAAGTTTGCCCAAAAGATTGCTAATTCGCAAGTTAGGGTTTTTTTTAATGTTTAATATGTTTATATATGATTTGCAGCTGAAACCCTTGCCCAGCTCGAAGAACTCTAACAAAATCACTCTCTCGCGACCCGCGAGAGAGACCTGGTGATGGGTCGCGGGCCGCGAACGAGTAAAAGACATTGACAACTTTATAAGTCTCTCGCCACCCGCGAGAGACACTCCTTCTTGTATCGCGGCCTGCCAGAGATTCCATTTTCAGTATTTTAACTCCGTTTCAGCTCCCGAGCTCTCCAACACGTTCCAGGACTTGTCTTTTCCATGTTTTAACTCGTTTTATGCATTTTCCAGCAGTTTCAAACACCCAACACCTGCAAAACGCAATTGGATCAGAAGTACGCAAATTCTAACGAAAACTAAACTATAACTAACGGAAAACTATACAAACTATACACGAATAAAGGATGTATTTTACAATACATCAGGTGGTATAACCAAAACTAAGTATTTTGTTTGTTCTAAAGAGGGACATAAGCCATTGTTTATTAATGATGCTTATTCGAAGTCAAAAAAGCCATTCAAAATCAAGGAACAGGGGGACCATTAGAACAGGGTGCAAAGCTCAACTTATGATTTGCTCGGTGGATGGTAGATCATATACTGTCAAGAAATTCGTTGATGGCCATAATCATAAGTTTGTATGTCCACACGATATTCATATGCTGCCAACGTAGAGGCAATTTTCAGATGTCCAGGAGGAGATGATATGGGAACTAGGCACTCTAAACCTTGGCCCTGTCAAAGCTTTTAATATAATGAGAAAACGTTACGATGGTTTCGAGAATGTTGGCGCCACGATTGATGATTGCAAAAATTTTAAACTCAAATTAATAGCTATATAGGAGAATATGACGCTGACATGGTGATGGGTTATGCAAGTGTAACTTTATGGAGTTCGGGGATATTTTGTTGATGAGGACAAACGCTTAACTGGTTTGTTCTGGGCCGATGGGTTATGCAAGTGTAACTTTATGGAGTTCGGGGATGTGATATCGTTTGATGCAACTTTCAAGACAAACAAGTAAGTGTTACATAAATGGTTTTTAATATTTTTCGCATGTTATATGATTTTGTAAACTTGCAATATCGCATGCTAATATACATTGAAATTTCGGTGTTGAATATATCGCATGTTTTAATGTCTATTTTGCATGTCATATTTTGTCTATTTTGCATGTTAGACTGTCTATTTCGCACGTTTTACTAAATTATTAATTCTATTGAATTTCTGGTACAAGATGGTGTTTGTTCCGTTCACTGGGATTGACAACCACTGTCGAAATGTAACCCTTGGAGCTGGGTTGTTGGCATCGGAGAGCATTGACTCTTATAAATGGCTTCTCAATTCATTTGTAAAGTCATTTGAACGGCAGTCAAAGGTTGTAGTGACGGACCAAGACCCTGCGATGAAACAGGCTATCGAGGGTGTTTTTACTACCAGCAGACACAGATTGTGCATGTGGCACATAATGAAAAAAGTGGCAGATAAGGTATACTATGGTATATTGTCTTTCGTTAGCAATTTTTTTATACTATAGATTCGTTACAGGCTGATATGAAAACCATTTATCTGTATAGGTTGGACACGAGTTGTGCAACAATGATGACTTTAAAGGAAGATGTGCGATATTGTATGGACTGATTCCATTGAGCAAGAAGAATTTGAGAGACATTGGAAGTTGGTAATGATTGAATACGGTCTTACACAAAATAAATGGATTGATGATATGTTTGTGATGAGATCCATGTGGATTCCGGCTTTTTACTGGCACGAGCCAATGTCTGGACTTATGAGAACAACTTCGAGATCAGAGAGTGAGAACCATTTTTTTGCCAGGTGGCTAATTCACAACTCACTCTTGTAGAGTTTATGAATCATTTTGACGGTTCAATGGATGTCCAAAGGTTCAATCACAGAAAGAATGATCATATTTCAAGATATACTAAGCTTGATGATTGGAGCAAAACTACTTTGGAAAAAGATGTTGCTAAGATATACACCAGGTCTATATTCTTCGATCAGCAAACAGAGATATATGGAACTATTACTGAATGTTTGCTAATGGACACCAAAATCGAGGGTCCCCAGATAAGGATATCGTTGAAAGACTTTAAAGCTCATGGAGATGGGTTTTTAGAGGTAATATATTTTAAAACATGCGGTTTTTTTTAAAACCCCCATGCGAATTTAATACAGAACATGATTTAGAATATGTGATTTTGATGAATGCATGCGATTTTAAATTACTTCAAGAAAACGATTTTTTTAGACATGCGAAATTGTTCACATACACATGCGATTTTAATTTTTAATTTTTGTTTTTTTGTTTCTGTAGGTGTGTTTCAAGAATCTTGAAGAAGATGTAACTGCACAATGTAGCTGTCTGCGTTTTGAACAGTATGGGCTGCTATGTAAACACATCTATTTTCTTTTCAAGATGTTTGGTGTTAAAGAAATACCAATCTGGCTGGTTATTTCTTTATTACTCATTTTCACTCCATTTGCACCAGAACCTGTCAAAACACAAACTAATATAATATAACATTAAAACTGAATAAAAACAAATAAAAACTATACAAAAATTATACACTTTACACGGGACAAATATGTGTATTTTACCACACATCATTTACCAACCGTTGGGATCTTACGGTCCTGTTTTCAGTATCTGGTGATTGGACATGGGGGCGTGTTGGATGAACACGGCCCCGTGGTCAGCTACGGTCTGATTTAAAACGAAAACTGCCAGTAAGGATGATGGACACGGCCCCATGTCTGACCAGGCATGGCCCCTGCTGAGTTCTGCAGATTTTGAAAAATTAAGAAAAATCCTTAAAAAAATGTTAAAAATAATTATGCCGTTGATTTTAAACTTTCTTAAAATCCTTGTGTCCCTGGCAACGGCGCCAAAAACTTGGTGTACGTTAAGCGTGATATGATTTTATTAATATTTTAAGTTCGTTTTACGCATTAGTCAAGTTTTAAATTTATAAAACACGATATTGTACTAACACTAAACACACACTAGGGCAAGTGCACCCATCGCGAGCGTAGTATAGTGTTGGTAAGATACCGAGGTCGTCCAAGGACAGAAGAGCTTTTAATACCGGTTTATCATCAACGTCTAATCGATCCAAATTTTTGAGAAACGTTTTTAAACATGCAAGTAAATCTAAAAATTAAAAAGATAAATAAAATGAAAACCAAATAGACAAGTTAGAATCACTTGGATCCAACTCATCTTTAATGTATCCTTTGATGATTTTCGCACTTTCAGAATTTTTAAGAGATTATCTTAGTTATAGTAGTAGGCCCCTCTTTTGAAGATAACGTTACCCTCAACCCAGTGGTTTGAATCAGCAGGGATACAATCCCAAAGGGTCGGAATATTGAAAGATAATTAAATAAGTTATTAATGCGAAAAGTGGTAGGCCGCTCTTTTGAAGGTGACGTTACCCTCGGCTAAGTGGTTTGAGTCAGCAAGGATACAATCCCAAGAAGCTGGTTTAATGTTTTAATAGTATTTTACATATGAGGGGTTCGAGCTATTCGCACCCCCGCTATCCAATCCCTTTGGGGCACTGAAGTAGGTCCTAGTAAGCTGGAACCAAGTCCTCACAGGATCTATACACTGAACGAGACAAGAACTTTACCAAACCACCCTCCTAACCCCTTTCCAGGTAGTTAACACGCTTTATATAGACTGTAAAGACACGAATGAGCAAATCAATGACATCATGAAGAAATGGTAAAGAAAATTCACTTTCAAAACAAGAAACTAGTTATTAAAGTCATTAATACAAACCCAATTAAAAAGTGTAAAAAAGATTAAAAATCAAAAGTAATACATTAAAGACTTGTCTTCACCAAGTGATGTAAGATATTAGCCAAACATGGCCTTTGATTGACAAGAACTCTTACAATCAATCTTGGATCCCGAGACTACTACACACTCTAAAGATGAAAGATGGACTTTAATAACTAGTTTCTTATGTTGAAAGTGAATGTTTCACCCTTTTGTCTCAACTGGATGAACTCTTCCTTGATCTTGTTTATGACGGCCTTAGGGCTATGATGTTTAAGGAATGGCGTCGTAAACTCATCCCATGTCATGTTCCTTGTCACCTCAACCCCTTGTTCCTTCTTGAGGTTATCCCACCAATCCTTCGCTTGCCCCCTCAGTTAACCCGTCCCGTAAGCTACAAAGTCGCTTACGTCACAGTGGGTTCTTTCAAAAACTCCTTCAATATCAGTCAACCACCGTTGACAGATGATTGGGTCAACTTCCCTGTTGTAAATCGGGGGTTTGCAAGCCATGAACTTGTTATATGGACAAGCTTTTCTCTCTACATGCTTCTCTTTTGCTTGCTTGAAGCTTTCCTTCAACTCGTTTATCTTTTCATCAACTACTGAGAGTATTGTGTTCTGAATTCTATCTATGAACCCGGGTAAGCTGTTTTCAATAGCCTTTCTGACCTCTTCGGAAATCCTTTCTTTCATTTGTTCGGTGATTACTAGCATCGCATCATCATTGTTTCCACCCGACATCTTTGAATCTGAAATGTTTACATCAAACTGATAAACATTTCATTTTATTATTCTGTACATCTTTTACTTTGGTTTAGCCAAGTTTATAACTTGCTTAAACCATTTGTGTTTAGTGCATTTTCCGGGTTTGAGGGTATTAATGCACTCTTCCCATGCACTTTAAATCATACCTTCTTCTAGTGTTTTGTTTAAAATCAAAGTATATAATTAATTCTTACCGTATGTTTGATCAAGCTTCGAACCAAACACACTTTGTTAATAACCTTGAGCTCTGATTACCAACTTGTAAGACCCTTACTAAATTTATAAATACTTCATCATTCAAAGTTTGCATTTTACGAAAAAAATGCAGTTTTACTAAACATTTACATAGCGATGTTCATTCAAAGTTTAAAACATTCAAACATAGTTAAAAAGTGTTCACACAATTCGTAACATCAAAAGAAACTAAGATAACGTTGAAGCTTCATTTTAATGTGTATTCGATTCTTTCGCAAACTTGATCGCCATCCAAAAGTTTGAACTGATCACCTATAAACAAAACTGTCATAAACATTAGTTATAATAGTTTTATAATACATTTAATCAAAGTTGTAATGCAAAATAATCAACATAAGAGTTTTTGCCAGTTATAAAGGGCCTCACGGGCCGCGACCGGTATCACATAAAGCCTTCGCGTGGCTCGACAGGCCCTGGCGGGGCGCAACCGATATTGGTCTCATTCGTCGCGGGGCACGACAACCTTGTTTCGACAAAAAGTTTGTTGCTGGGTCTGCATATTGCCCAGCATTACCAATTTTTACTCATTTACTCATAACTTGCACAATTTTTATCCGTTTTTCATGAAACTTGTTTCAAAATGACCGTAATGCATTTACCTACGTATTTGACACCTCGGGTTCGCAAAATATTGATTTATAAACTAACGGCTTACAAATCCTTTATAAATTATTCGACCCGTTACCTTTAATACTCTTTTTCATATATTATGGCGAAGGCTAACCCTTGACCATTTTACCCATTTCCTCGGGCTTATTATCACTAGTGTATTCCACTCCCAATACATGGTTTGCATACGCATCAACATTCCGCTTGACATATGTTAATCAAGCGCAAGTTTTTCTCTTAATAACTTAAAGAAACCTTAATTCTCTAAATTTTTGACCCATTCTAAGTTCATAATCAAATTCAGCGTTTCCGTTACTCGGCTTACGCATCATGTTTAAAGTTTGTTTGCGTGACATATAATTCACTCACAAACCGCTAATTCACTATTTTCTTGTTTTGATCCGTTTGGTTGTTAAGTGAAATCCGTTACTTCATCAACATACCAAACAACTTCGAAATCGCTATATCATTATAAATCACATATCAATGACTAAACTCATCTATGGAAATGTAACGAAACAACAAGTCATGTACCTTAGAGCTTATCTTTCATATGAGCATCCGCTCCCGCTTGTCCACTTGACGCTTCACCCGACTTGCCTATAGAGTTCAATTAACTTCATCGTTTAGAACTCGTATTATCACATATCACACATAATTTGTCAAATTAGCCAATTACGCGATTCTTTCATATTTTCAACATATGAAGATTCACTTAGGCATTTTAACGAGCATCTTGTGGGCTAGATTTTTATGCATCTATTATCAAGTTCATGATTAACGTTTAACCAAGTTTTAACATCATAATCAAGCCTCTATGTCTAGTGTACATGAACAACATCTATAACTTGCATCATAACATCAAGTTTTTACAAATTTACCACTCTAACTCAAGTGTTCATCATATTTTCATAAAACCCACTAGTAGATACATGATTAGCTAACCAATCACTAGTTTATGGCACTAATTCAACAAGTTTACATCTAGGGTTTGATCCTAGACTTGTACTCATGTCAATTTCACTAATACATTCAACATTCACACTAGAATTTCGTTTATGAATGTTTATCAAAATTTCAAGATATCACCAAATGTCAAAATTAAACATACCTTGTGATCTCCTGACTTGAGTGATCACAAATTTGGCTTGGGGACTGACTTTTAATCCGTTTTCTCTTTGATTTTTGATGGAATTGCGAAGTTAGGGTTCAAGAGAAGGAACCCCTTTCTTGCTCTGTGTAAACGTCGACCACAACACACACCTTGTGTGTGTTTTGAGTCAATTTTTCTTTTTACTAGATTTACTTTCAGTTTTTTTCCATTATAGCCCCTCTATTTTCCAAAGTTTATAGAAGAAAGGCTAACTAGTCAAGTTCCTTTATTGTCTACAATATTTAATTAACATTAATTATTCCTAGTTACATTACCCTTGGCTAAGACCAACTTATGTTTTTATATATTTATATATATAATTTAATATTTTTGGGGTGTTACAGGCTAGGCCCATTCTTACTTGTGCAAGGCACAAGGACACTCATGGGCTAGGCCCACTTATACCATGTGAGACACGGAGACTCAAATGGGCTAGGCCCATTCTCACCTGTGCGAGGCACAAGAACTTTCATGGGCTAGGCCCACTTATGCTCGTGCAAGGCACGAAGACTCACGAAGGGTGAGCCCCATTCATAGACATTATGAATGCAATATATATATATATATATATACATATATAAGAATTATATATATATATTAAAACAAACATACGAAACAAATGCCAACATATTCAAAATACACAAGGGTTCCAAATACATAACAAATACGAATACAATAACGTTTAAGATGAGCAACGTGTACACGATTTAATAGAAATCCAAGTGTCTAATGAGTTAGAACACTTGTAGGTTGTTACGCGTGTGACAACCGTAAAAAATACAGGTATCCGTACAATTAATTAATATTGATTAGTGCTTAATGACTGTGCTGAATTACAATTAATGACTTAAACTGCTTTCTGATTACTGCATCATATTTACATGTGCATCACATATTACATAATGTCACATCATTATCACATGCAAACTTTATTGACATACATGATGCACAAAGCACAATTAGCACAGTTAACGGATAGAACAAGAATATGCTGACGGGGTTCAGTACATAGACAGACAGTGTTTTGAGACCCAGTATGGGCCAGAGACAGTGTTTTGAGACCCAGTATGGGCCAGAGACTAGTATAGTGTGTAGGGAAGTAAGGACCATAAAGCTGCGTCACTAAGTGATAGTTTAAGTGCCGAAAAGTGCCTAAAACTCACCCAAAGTGCAGAATTCTGCATATTTTAGCAAAATTCAGCTTTTTAACAAGCTAGTAACATGCAAAAATATGGCAAAATGGTCTTGTATGCTTTCCTAAGTGTCGGGAATTAAAAGTGTCACGAAAAGTTACATAAAGGACACTATACGGAATAACTTAACACTTTAACGAACCGGTATCTAACCGAACAACCGGACTTTACCCGAAACACCAAAATATTGCTAGAAGCATTGTTTTATTATTTCTTGGCTAGTTATGGTTCCCGAACACCCTAACACACTATATAATGCATCATACACATAAACACTAGACTTTACACTTAACCTCCAACTAATTAACACAATTTACCATTTAAACTTACACATACCCCCCCCCCCCTTTGGGACGGTCACATGTGGCCCCACTTGTGATCTCCTTAATCTTTCTAAAGATCACATTTGATCTTGTTTAGATTATGGAAGATCATGTTGGTACTATTAGTGACATATAACCCTTTGGATAATAGCTAAATTTGGTTTATAAATAAACTTGATGGATCATTATCTTCTACACACAACACCAACTCACCTCCTCCTCTCCTCCCTCTCATCTCGGCCGAACCCCCATCCAAACACCATCACCATTTTCATTTCAAGTTCATCCATTCTAAGGCTTCACAAGGGTGTTAAACTTCATTCAAGAGAGCTTGGAGCTTTCTGTCACACCCCGACCACGTAGGACAACAAAACGTGGCGGAAATGTCAGGGAGTGTTGTAACAGAATTAATTGTTTCAAATCCATGGCAATTGAAGTTTTGTTTTATTAATCAAACATGAAAGTTTACATTGTTTTTAAACAAGAACCAAAGAGTACATAACATAAATTAACTAGTTCTTGTCTCGTTTTAAGTCACTAAGGCACAGGTCCGCCTAAGTATGTCTTGATAAGTCCTATGCATCATTTCCTGAAAACACATGTGAAAATAGGTACGTCAGCATAAAAATGCCTGTGAGATACATAGGTTTTGTGAAAACATAATTCATGACTTATGTTTGAGAAAATGTTTAGTCATGAACCTTGTAATTTGCTTTGTCTTGTAAATCATTTGAAAAACGATAAGATCAGATGATATGTATAAATAAGAGAATAATGTATGGTTAAATGAATAACCATGTAAAATGAGTTTGTATAAGATAAGTTGTTTGTAAATCAATGTCTTGTGAAAATAAGTTGTTTATGTAAAACGTAATATGTCAAATATTGAAATGATTTAAGTAACGCTACGACATGTGATACCATACAAACACTTATATATAGGAAGTACCAGCGGCGTATCCACCGTGCTTGTATCATATTACATACGCCTCGTTACTTTAATCACTTACTCAAACCAAACCATCAAGATGAAATGTTTAACAATTGTAGAAATGTTTATGTATAGTCAAATGTCTATTGTCAAATGTAAATCATGTCACAGATACAACTGGTTCACACGGTTCAATAGTTACAAACGGTTCATATAAATCAAGGGTTACGACGATTCACATAGTCAAATGGTTACAACGGTTCAAAATGTAGTATAATGTGTTCATATGCTGGATGAGCATATGCAACAGAAATGCAATGTAAAACAATGTACTAAGTATGCACACATTGTAAAGTGATGTACTAAGTATGCACACAATGGGCATACATAGCATAAAATGTATTGTAAAGTGATGTACTAAGTATGCACACAATGGGCATACCTAGCATAAAATGTATTGTAATCATGTACTATAAATGTACTAATAAACATAGCAAGTATATGATATGAAAACAGGAAAGCATGAAAGTAACAAGTAGGCACATGTGTTTCACCCCAAAACAGTTTGAAAACAGTAAAAGAGGGGTCTATGTACTCACTTGAGATTGCTCAGAAGTCCTAAGATAACCACCAAGCAATGCTAGAGATCTCGGAATCAAACGGCACCTAATATAGGTAACTATGTTAATAAACCGGACCTATATCGGAGGATCGGATAGAACGAGGGCTCGTAAACCAAATGAGTATGGGAACTCATGTAGTATGGTTTAACAAAGCCTACATTCTAAATGAAACCTAGCCTAAGTGCTTACGACCCATTACGACCCGTTTAGGTAGCTTATGCTACTTTAACGCGTCGTTCGCGTGAAACGCGTTCGAACCGCTTAACTAGTCCTATGACAAGTAACATATGCCTTAACATGTCTAATATTGTTGTCAAATCAGTTTAGATGTCAAAAGTTATGTTACATATGTTTAAAATGAATTTTGGCATCAATGGGGTATTTTGGTAATTTATCTAAGGCATATAAACTACCATTCATACAACTACTTAAACGAAGCGACCATAAGGTATAACCTCGGAAGGTTATTCCCTATATACTATGGTCACCTAATGTGTTTGGTCGGATCCTAATGATCGACCAAATGGGTCGGGTTCGAAGGTATAAGTGATTTATCAGATCGCTTACCCTTACGACCCTAGGCAACGTGGTAATCAGTAGGCATAGTCACAAGGGACTATAACCATCGTGATTACGCTCACGTTGCGAAGTTCAAACGAACTTCGCATTGACCATAAACTGGTCAATGCAGAAAGTCAAACAAAGTTTGACTTTCGGACTCGAAAAGCAATAAAAGAACGAAGGAATACTTATGAAGGGTCCCCGAATGCTAATCTTGATTCAAGTAGCTCAGGTATGAAACAAAGGTTTCAACTTAGAGCTTCTCAAATCAGATTCTAGTGGGTTTTGAAGTTGGGGGATGTGGGTATTTATAGGATTTCCCGAACCGTTAGGATCGTTTCTTGGAAACCGTGATCGAATCTAAGGCGTACACTTGTTGGAATGTTGTGGTGACTAAAAATGGCCTCTCATGAACTGAAAGGGCAAGTGTGGGTGTGTGGTTGGGAGCTTAACAGCTGTAATCTGCTGATTAATTGATCTTATCTGATCTGGGAGTCTGACGCGGGCCGCGTAAATGTTAGCCCTGGTTTTACGCGGGCCGCCTGGCCTGACTGGTCAGAAACCAACTTTCATAAATGACAGTTTTGGTCCCTGTTACGTATTTAAGCCATTTCCGACACGTTTAAGGCCCGTTAAGCCAACGTTAAGGCCCTAAAATGATGCCTAAACATTTTGGACATGAAACATGCTCAAAAATATGCCGGATGTTGGTTCGTTTGGTCGTACGATCGCGATGATCGCTTAATTACGACGGAATGCGCACAAGCGCGAAAAACGATCCAAAATGCGTGACGAATGGATTTTTCTTATGCCAAACACTAAAATAAAATATTTTAGTGCTTACATAAATTTTTTGGATGTCCGGATGTAGTCAGAACGTAAGTTATGCGCGAAAATGCAAACTTGTGCACTTTTTGACGCTTTTAGTCCCTGAATGACCCAAAAGTTTATTTTACACCGAACCCCTCAAAGCCTATTTCTAAGCTATGTAAAGGATATTTAGGGTGTGTTTAACTTATGGTCATGTTCCGGAATGTTTGTTACAGTTCAAATTGGCATACTTTCGCAGTTTGTCAAGTTTAGTCCCTGTAAGCGATTTAACTTGATTTTGCCATACCAAAGCCTTCAAAACTTATTTCTAAGTTATGTAAAGGTTATTTAAGGTATTTTAAGCCTATTTACTATTCCGGAGTGTTTTTTGCATTAAACTGGTTATATTTACGCATCAGCGCGCGTATAACCTTCTAGAAAGCGATGTAGAGCTTGAAATCGAACAAGAGTTGATATGTGCAAAAGATACACATATTTATACAGATCCCAAATATGAAATAAAATATTTCATTGGCTTGGTATTTGTTTGATGGTCGCAGTGACCCAGGTGTCACACTTGTGGATCATCAAGGACCTTTCTTACTTGCTTTTATCCACCATCTTTGTCACCTTCATCTTCAAGAGTTCATCCCTAGCTTAGAGCTAGTAGTAAGACTCTCATAACCTTTGTTACTTCATATTTTAGTTGGTTAAAAGATGTATTATGTTGTAAATCACAAGAACACTAAAAGACATGAACATAAATCTTGAACATAAAGCTTACATATGATGAAATCTTGATGAAATAGTGTTGTTTAGTATATGTATGATACTTGTTGTTGTTTACTTAAGATTATGATATTGATCATCATAAGGAGCTTGCTAGATTGTGATTAAACACATGATCTAGCAAGTTAGAGGATGATTATGTGTTAACACAAGAAGATCATCCTCATATATAAGCATGAACTTGAATAAAAAGATGATTTCTTGAAAAAATAATAAACAAAGTAAGCTAGTAATCTTATGAATCTAAGATTTATGAATGGTTTTCCAAAAGAACCAAGTTTAAAATGTGATTCTTAGAAGATCTTGGTTTTTACTTAAATACACACTATTTTTAGTGGTAAAACAAGTGTATAAACACTCATGAAACAAGAAGATCTCACAAAGAAACATTTTTGTAAAATATGTTTACAAGTTGTAAACATCTAAATTCTTTAAGAATGAGATTTTTAAAGAAATAAACACACTTTAAAGGGTAACTAAACCTACTAAAAACACTACCAAGTTACTACAAGTTTTTGTGAAAGATCAAGTTCATGTTGTTTAAATTGTATAGTTTTTGCACTTGGTAAGTATAAGTTGTTTAGGGATTGTTTGTTGATTGTTTATGATGATTTTTGAAAAGAAAATGATATGCTTAAATAGCATGGACACCTCCATTTTTAGAGGAAACTATGGCAAAATTTTCTAAAAATATAAACACTTAGAAAAATATTTTCTAACAAGTATTTACAAGTGTATTTTGATCATAAGATTTTCAATATAAACTTTGCCATAGAATTTGTTACAAAAATACAAGTATTGGAGGTTGGTTTTTATAAATAAAAATGAATAAATATGTATTTAGAATATATATTTACATTAAAGACACTTGTGTGAATATTTGTATACTTGGTGAAATAGTTATATTACTTTAGGGTAAAATAATATAACTTAACAAAATACCATGAAATTTACAATCCAAAATAATACCAAGAATATCAAGGAATAAATATTTAAGTTACACACATAATATTGTGGAACCGAACAATAGAACGTAACTTACAAAATATTCCGGAAAATACCGTTATAAATATATTTTGGATACAAGAAATGAAAATATGATTTTTGTAAATATTACAAAGTTGTATCATATTTTTGTCAAGGAGAAAATATATTATTTTTGGAAGTAAAAATATATTTTCTTAGTATATTTAGAAGATATATGATTTTTGGGAAAGATATATATTTTCAGGGAAATACATTCTTCTTAGACAAAATAAGTTAAATAGACGGGGGCTTCGACAAGGTGATCCAATGTCTCCGTATCTGTTTACTTTGGTTATGGAGGTGCTCTCATTGATCCTGCAAAATCAGGTATCTCTATCGTCGGAATTTAGATTCCATACCAAATGTGAAAAACAAAGAATCATAAATATCTGCTTTGCGGATGACTTGTTCCTTTTCGCTAGAGGGGACCCTAGATCAGCTAGTGTTGTGATGGGAGCCTTAAAATTATTCCAGAATATGTCGGGTCTGGTTCCGAGTATGGCAAAGAGTATGGTGTATTTTGGTAATGTGACCGATGGCGTGAAGGATCGGATTAAAAGTATTATGAATTTTGAGGAAGGTGAATTACCTGTTAGGTATCTTGGGGTTCCGTTGATATCCACTCGGCTGCATCATAAAGATTGTAAAAGATTAATTGAATGCTTGGATGCTCGTATAACGGATTGGAAAACCAAGTGTTTGTCGTTTGCAGGAAGATTGCAACTGATTAAATCGGTCCTTTCGTCTATGCATGTGTTCTAGGCTTCGGTTTTCGTCCTCCCCAAACAAATTATACACGAGATAGAGGAGAGGATGCGTCGTTTTTTGTGGAACCACGGAAATAGCATTAAAGGCAAAGCAAAAGTTAAATGGAAGTCAGTGTGCCTGTCTAAAGGTGAAGGTGGTTTAGGTATTAGAAGGGTTGGTGATATGAATAATGCTCTCATGGTCAATCACATTTGGAGTCTTTTATCTCTAAGGGAGTCGTTATGGGTTAAATGGATTCACTCTTATCGTATTCGTAATATAAGCTTTTGGGATATCCCAGTGGGAAGCAATATAGCGTGGAGTTGGAGGAAAATGCTTGGTCTTAGGCCTTTGATTAGAGACCATGTTTGGTGTCACACCCCGACCACGTAAAACAACAAAACGTGGCGGAAACGTCGGGGAGTGTTGTTTCAGAATCATTGTTTCATAACACATGGAAATTGAAATATTGTTTTATTGATTAAAAGAGTTACAATGTCTTGACAATCAAAGAAATATAACATAAATAACTAGTCTTGCATCTTTTATTGTCACTAAGGCCCAAGTCCGCCTAAGTGTATCTTGATAAATCCTATGCATCATATCCTGAAACACATGTGAAAATAGGTACGTCAGCATAAAAATGCCTGTGAGATACATAGGTTTTGTGAAAATAGAATTCATGACTTATGTTTAAGAAAATGTTTAGTCATGAACCTTGTAATTTGCTTTGTCTTGTAAATCATTTGAAAAGTGATAAATAAACCAAATGATATATATGTATAAAAGAATAATACATGGTTAAGTAAATAACCAAGTAAAATGAGTTTGTATTAGATAAGTTGTTTGTAAAACAATGTATTGTGAAAAGTATGTTATTTGTATAAAATGTTATATGTCTAAATCGAAATGATTCAAATAACGCTACGATATGTAATACCATACAAGCACTTATATATAGGAAGTACCAGCGGCGTATCCACCATGCTTGTATCATATTACACACGCCTCGTTACTTAAATCACTTACTCAAACCAAACCACCAAAGTAAAATGTTTATGTATAATCAAATGTCAAAATGTTTTGTGTATGTCAATGTCAAAATGTTTATGTCTAATGTAAATCATGAATTGTGTATATCAATGTCAAAATGTTTATGTCTAATGTAAATCGTGAATTGTGTATATCAATGTCAAAATGTCTATGTCTAATGCAAATCATGTAATGTGTATCCAAAATATCATGTATGGTAAGTGAAATATATCAACTAAACCATATGTAAAATGCACAAAAAACAAGGTATTGAAGTAAAACATGGTTTAAATCAAAGTTATGTTTTGTGGAACAAATGCATGCTATACTGATATAAACATCTATGCGGTATTGTAAAATGCATACATCCAAGCCTTGCGACTGTAGAATAAACCCTAGCACAAAGTCTAAGGTCCACCTAGAAATGTATTCGGATTCGGTCATTCCTTCCACCCAAACAAACCTAGGGTTTCAGGAATGGGAGTTGTCAAGTCCTATGGTACCACTACCTACTACCGAGCGGCATGATCGGTGTTAATGAATGTATATTGTCCCATTTAAACAAACCAATTGTCATACCAAAATGTAAGCATGTGATGAATAACAAATGTACTAAGTATGCACACAATGGACATACATAGCATAAAATGTAATGTAAAACAATGTATTAAGTATGCGCACAATGGACATACATAGCATAAAATGTAATGTAAAAACAATGTACTAAGTATGCGCACAATGGACATACATAGCATAAAATGTAATGTAAAAACAATGTACTAAGTATGCACACAATGGACATACATAGCATAAAATGTAATGTAAAATGATGTACTAAGTATGCAACAAAGGACATACATAGCAAAAACACAATGAAATCATGTACTATAAATGTACTAATGAACATAGCAAGTATATGATGTGAAAACAGGAAAGCATGAAAGTAACAAGTAGGCACATGTGTTTCACCCCAAAACAGTTTGAAAAACAGTAAAAGAGGGGTCTATGTACTCACTTAAGATTGCTCAATAGTCCTAGGATAACCACCAAGCAATGCTAGAAGATCACGGAATCAAACGGTACCTAATATAGGTAACTACATTAATAAACCGGACCTAAATCGGAGGATCGGATAGAATGAGGGCTCGTAAACCAAATGAGTATGGGAACTCATGTAATATGGTTTAACAAAGCCTACATACTACAATGAAACCTAACCTAAGTGCTTACGACCCATTACGACCCGTCTAGGTAGCTTATGCTACTTTAACGCGTCGTTCGCGTAAAACGCGTTCGCCTAACTAGTCCTATGACAAGTATTATATGCCTAACATGTTTAATTATGTTACATAATCAGTTAAGTGACGAAAGTTTAGGTTACATATGCTTAATTACCAATTACACATGAAAAGGGTATTTTGGTAATTTACCTAAGGCATATAAACTACCTATCATACAACTACTTAACGAAGCGACCATAAGGTATAACCTCGGAAGGTTATTCCCTATATACTATGGTCACCTAATGTGTTTGGTCGGATCCTAATGATCGACCAAACGGGTCAGGTTCGAAAGTATAAGCGATTGTTTAGATCGCTTACCTTACGACCCTATATAAGCACTAAACTAAAAGTGACGAGCTAAGCATGTTAAAACATGCTTAACTAAGTTTAGAAAACAAGTTTGGTATCAAAACAAACGGTTTTGATACCTAAGAGTAGTTTGGTTACAAAATACGCAAGAATGCGCATTTTGGCCGAAACTACGACTCGTCACTGAGCCTAGATAACGTGGTAATCAGTAGGTATAGCCACTAGGGACTAAACCATCGTGATTACGCTCACGTTAGGAAGTTCAAACGAACTTCGCGTTGACCATAAACTGGTCAATGCAGAAAGTCAAACATAGTTTGACTTTCGGACTCGAAAAGCGATAAAAGAATGAAGGAACACTTACAAAGGGTCCCCGCAAGCTAATCTTGATCCAAGTAGCTCAGGTATGAAGCAATGGCTTCAACTTAGAGCATTCTTAAATCAGATTTGTGGGTTTTGCAAGAAGTGGGGGTTGGGTATTTATAGGAATGTTGGAACCGTTAAGATCGTTTATCGAATAACGTGCTTAAATCTCATCCCTACATTTGTTGCAACACCTTGGTACCCAAATTGGCCCCCCAACATCAGGGATTAACATGTGGCATTGGGTTTAAGAGTGCTTAACAGCGGTAACCAGCTGTTAACCACTTTCTGAGGTTCTGGGAGGTCCTTACGGACCGTATGGATAAGAGTCTTACGGTCCGTAAGCCTTGTGCAGACCAGCAAAGTTTGATTTTTGGCAGAACAGGCCCCTGTGACTCCGAACTTGATTTTTGATGCGTTTTGACACGTTTAAGCCCCGTTAACCTCATTTTAAGGCTCTAATATGAAGTTAAAGTATAGGGAACTTGAAATGTGCTCAAAAATATGTCGGATGTCGGTTCGTTTGGCCGTACGGTTACGTTGTTCGGTTAATTACGACGGAAGTCGTAACGGACGCGAAAACGATCCAAATTGCGCGACGAATGGATTTTTATCAAGCCAATCACTAAAACATAATATGTTAATGGTTACATAAATTTTTGGATGTCCGGATGTATTCAGAACGTGAGATACGCGCGAAAATGCAAACTTATGCACTTTTTGACGCTTTTAGTCCCTGAATGAACATAAAGTTTATTTTAGCACACCGAACCCCTCAAAGCTTATTTCTAAGCTATGTAAAGGATATTTAGGGTGTGTTTAACTTATGATTAAGTTCCGGAATGTCCGTTACAGTACGAATCGACATACTTTCGTAGTTTGTCGAATTTAGTCCCTGTAAGCGAATAAACTTGATTTCGGCACACCAAACCTTCCAAAACTTATTTCTAAGTTATGTAAAGGTTATTTAAGGTATGTTAAGCCTATGTCACTATCCGGAGTGTTTGTTGCATTAAAATGGTTATATTTACGCATCAGTGCGCGTATATCCTTCCAGAAAGCGATTTAGAGCCCGAAATCGAACAAGAGTTGATATGTGCAAATGATACACACATTTATACAAATCCCAAGTATGAAATACAATATTTCATTGGGTTGGTATTTTTTTGATGATTGAAGTGACACAGGTGTCACAGTCTCCCCTACTTCAGGAAATTTCGTCCCGAAATTTATTTTAGAGGAAACTTGTGAGAGTTTGAAACATGAAGTTGAAAAGATCAAACAACACTGGTTAGAGTCCTGAACTTCTAGTAACTTTAAATAATATCAAGCTTGCAATGTAGGAGGGACACTTATATACAAGTCTATTAAGCTGTAACACCTGTGCCTCCACGGCCATCAAACAA